>SJYX01022317.1:176726-195705 GCA_006410675.1 Oreotragus oreotragus | reverse complement strand
AAAGAATTGATGCTTTTGAACTGTGGTGTTGGAGAAGACTCTTGAGAGTCCCTTGGACTGCAAGGAGATCCAACCAGTCCATTCTGAAGGAGATCAACCCTGGGATTTCTTTGGAAGGAATGATGCTAAAGCTGAAACTCCAGTACTTTGGCCACCTCATGCGAAGAGTTGACTCATTGTAAAAGACTGATGCTGGAAGGGATTGTGGGCAGGAGGAGAAGGGGACGACTGAGGATGAGATGGCTGGATGGCATCACGGACTCGATGGACATGAGTATGAGTGAACTCCGGGAGATGGTAATGAACAGGGAGGCCTGGCATGCTGCAATTCATGGGGTCGCAAAGAGTAGGACACGACTGAGCGACTGAACTGAACTGAACTGAACTTAGCTAATCTTACATTCAAATATATGTATCATGTCTGCTTTACAATCATAGCCCCGGGGCACACTGCAAGGCTCATTCCTACCCAGGTGTCCAGTGGTGGTGTGGGCCTTGGGAGCTACGCCCATCTAGCTCCTCCCTGTGTCCACTGCAGACCTACCTAAAGTGGAAATGTGCCACTTGAGGATGCTCAGCAGCAGCTAAACCTCACTTATGAGACAGATTGAGTGACTGAGTGCACTCCAGGTACAGAACTGGAGATCAAAGGATCATTGATTTATCCCAAGCACTTATCTGGGGTGAGAGCAGTGACCACAGGCCAATCTCATGGGGATTCAGACTGTGCAGCAGCACTCAGCTTCAGGAGAGAGTTGGGTGCCTCATGGGGCCCAGGACCCACATGGGCATGTCATGGCATACAGGAAAAGGGGCAGCAGCCACACCAGCAGAGGACCTGCTGCTCCACAGTGGGCCCCGCTGTGGCCCTGATGCTCAGCCTCCCTCATCCCAGCCCATGTGCCAGATCTGGTTCTCCAGTCCTCCTGGTGATTCTGTGAGTTCCCTAGATTTTTAAAATAAACCCCTTTCCTATTTAAACAACCAGCCTATTTCTTTTGCCTACAATCAAGAGCCCTGGCTGGTATGGTTACAGAATCTCTCAAAATGTAGGTTTCCAAATCTTGAAGTGGGCAAGCCACAACCCATCTGAGGACAAGCCTGATGGCAGGTCCTGCTGAACAGACAGAGCCTGGGGAAGGAAAGAAGAAGGAAAAAAGGAAGGACTGATAGACTGTGAGAGGGTAGTGAAAGTCCCCTCCTTCCAGCTTCTGCATCAGTTTCACTCCCTCATGGAAAGCTTCAGGACTCCAGCTGATCCAAGCCCCAGTTTTTTCCCTTGATAACAAATTCAAAATTTGAATTTAACTAGAGGTTTCTCAATTATTCAAAAGAAGAATATTCCTATGAAATCTTTCATAAGCTGAAATGGCGAAAAGCGAAAAAGCAATTACCTTAGGACACATCTTGCTAACGAAATAAATCGAGATAAACACAGATGCTCACAGACACAGTCCTAGGCTGTGGGCGCTTGATGCTGAGATGCTGAGTGTAGTTCCAGGGAAGGAGTTTGGTGGAGTCGCTCTTGCTGCTCCTTGGGGGATACTGCCTATATGACAGTTGCCTGCAAAGCCAGTGGTGCTCTTCGCTTTTGCCTTTTATTTTTGTAAAAGCGAACTTCCTCTTTAGACTTTGTTCTGGTTAACAAAAATAGGTACTGATGTGATGTGGATTTTTCACAAAAGTGAAGTGGCATAAACTGATCTTTTGAAAAGTGGGGATACCTGTATTTACTTGTTAAAAATTTTGTTCTATCTGGTCCCCACAAGGGTGACATGTCAGGCATGGTAATAATCAGGTTCACTCCTGATAATAACATCAGATAATAACATCCATTCACTCTTGTGTTGCAGTATCTGGAGTACTGCTCAGTGAAGGTATGTTAATGAATATTGTAATGCAGATTCCTGATTCCTTCAAAAAGAGTTTGTTGTCACACTGAGTCTCTTTTGTCATCATCCACCTCTTGTTACTTGGAAAGTGAATTTTGTTCTATTCCCCCCATACCTCATTACCTTGAATTTCATTGTATGAAATGACCTTTCTCTTGCTCTTGAGTGGCCTTTGAAGCAGGGTTCCAGTTCCCAGTCAGAGACTGAGGTCAGGTTGTGGCAGTGAGAGTGCTGAATCCTAACTGCTAGGCCAGCAGTCAGTGACATGGCCCTGGCCCTTGGGCTCTGCAGAAAAGATAAAGACAGAAGGTAGTAAAACAAGTAAAGTATTAATTAGGAGGCAAAATAGTATATTATGTGAGGATAAATACACAGGCAGACTAAGAGAGTCAGTCACACTGTCATAGCAGTTTATCACTTTTATGGAGCATTTGTTTCATGTTTTCTTTGGCCTGTCAGTTTGATTTGCCTGGTTCTGAGTCCACATTTATTTTATCTCAAGGTCTTCCTCCTGTGTGCACATACACCCCTCAGCCAAGATGGATTCCAGTGAAAAGGCCAGTGGGTAGCTTTAACATCACTCCCATTTGACCCCCAAGGAACTTTCTAGTCAAGAAAGTCTCCTTGACATCAAGAATGAGAACTACATGGTCTCTTATCTTTGATTTGGGCAGGGCTCAGCCTCCTCTCTAGATCATCCTGCTCTTGCTGCGTCAGAGCTTCTGTTCACAGGGAATGAACTCCAATGTTCACCTCGGAAGGGTGGCATCTGTCTCCTGCTCACTCACTTTGAGCAATCTAGTTCTTCCATTGTCCCTCCCATTCCTTTAATTACTGTGGTTAAATAATAGATCAGGCCCCAACGCTTTAGTAAAATAATTGATGTTCTCTCTGTTCGCAGCCTGCAGGGGACTGACCGCCACTTCATCATGTATGAAACAGGCCAGAGCTCCAGTGCAAGTTTGCATAATCTTGGGAATGCATTTGTTTCTTCATAACAAACCACCCCAAAGACAACAATGACCTTTCACTTGGCCACAGGGACATTTGTCTCTGTTACCCCCTAGTATAAGCCATCAATCGGTGGGACTCAGAGGCTGGGCTGGAACCCCTGAAGTCCTGCTGTGTCCGGTATGTGGTGGTCAGAGCAGCCCAGATGAAGCTGGAGCTGAAGCCTGAAAAGTGGCCTCCCACATGGCTCCTTAGCTTCCTCACGGTGTGGTAACTGGGTCCTTGGTGAGCTGTCCAAGGTGAAGACTGTCCTATGTCACCTCATAGGACCTAGCCAAGGAAATCCAATACCATCACTGTGGCCATAGGCCCTCCAGGTTCAAGAGGAAGGGGATCTGTGTCACTGTAGAGAACACGTGTGGGGGGAGGGGAAACACATCAAGGATCTATAAGACACACCTACTACCTGCCACACGGGTTGTCACTAGAGGATGGGAAGGGCTAGGCAACAGCAGTAGGAGCACAGGTAGAACTGGACAGACATGGTTCTGGTCATAATAGATTACATTTGGCCATCTGACCTTAGATGTACTTTTCAGTTGCATTAAATAAAAGTCTTAAGATCTCTGTTGGTGTCCAGAGACACCAATTCTCTGCATGGAGAATTATACCAAAACTTAATGACTTGAAACAACATACAGTTATTATCTCATGGCTCTCATGGGTGAATAATCTGGGCACAGCCCAGCTGAGTACCTCAGGGTCTATCACAGGCTACAGTCAGGGGCCACAGTCCCATCCCAAGGTTGGACAGGGAGGGCTGCTTCTAAAACCACTCACCTGACTTGGTCCTCACTGGCTATAGAGCCAATGGCCTCACTTTTGCTGGCTGCTGGACAGAGGCCACCCTCAGCTCCTTCCACACAGACCTTACCAGGAGGTCAACTTGCTTCATAAAATGTAAAAGCCTAGAGGCATAGAGAGAATAGCATCCTGGCCAGAGATATGCCCTCTTTTCTCCATATGCTAAGGGTTAGAATTAAGTCTGAGTCCAGTCCACTCACCAGGGAGAGTGGGGCCTGGTCAGACACTGCCCACCACAGGGTCCCAGGAAGCTTTTCCCATCCCTGACCAGGTATCCTCATTGCATACTTCAATTGATGATGAAATAGATGTGAGTAAATTATAGGAACACTTTAAACACTCTTTGGATTGAATTATGATGGTGGGCCAAGAGTCTGGATGAATGAATTATGTTAAATTTTACACAGTTTAGTTTGTGGAGCTCTTTAAAAACCTGATACACTGTCATTACCCTCATTTCAGTCAAATTTTAATCCTAATCTCTTCCAATTCAACATTTAAAAATTTACCAACCATATTAAGACATGCGCAAAATAGAAATGTGAGTACCAAACATGTTCGTGACTGCAAATCTTATTTACTTTAGAAATCTCTATTTACATATTGCAATAGATGTGTTTATTAGACATCACATCTTTCTATGAGTTTTTCTATTCCTTAGATATGCATCACCCCTTTCCTCCTTTGCTCGGTGATTCTGCAGACCTCTCTTGTGTAACGTTTGTTCTCCAAAGGCTAAAAACCACATTCTAAGCATTGTTTCTTGTCCAGAGCTTTCTTGAATTGGACCTGACCTGTTCCTTGGTTCCGTTTCATAGGGGAGGTTGCAGGGGCGTGAACCGGGGTTTCCTCACACCACGGTAGTGTCAGGGCCTAGGGAACAGGAAATGCTCTCAGGCTAGAGGAGCAGCCCACTCTGGCCAGCAGCTCCCTGGAAGCATCCCAGCTGAAGCACCAGTTTCTCTCTGCTGCCCTGGCTTCCCTGCATCCTCCCTGTGTCCATGTGTATTCTTACTCCCAGTGCAGGCCCAGGTTCTCCTTATCTCTAAACCATGGGCCTTCTTCTGATCTCACCTTCTCTCCTCCTGCTCCTCCACTATTTTCCTGACTCACACTTACGCATGGTTGAGCATCCTTAGGCCTATGTTTATATCATGCTTTCAAATTTTCAAAACACTTCCAACTTAAAAAAACAACAACTGATAATTGTGAACTCCTTTGTCTCCAGATTTCTATAGCCTCAGCACTGTGTTGGAGAGAAATTCCTGTTGTCTTACTCAATCCTTGTTTTCTTTCTTTTTTTTTTTTTTCCAACTTTTGATGTTTAAAATAATCACAGATATTTAGGAAGTTGCAAAATCAGAATGGAGAAGATTTTCAAGAGGGCAGAGGAGTAAGATGTGGATATCATCTTTATCCCCACAAATACATCAAAAATATATCTGCATGTGGAACAACTCCTACAGAACACCTACTTAATTCTGGCAGAAGACCTCGGACTTCCAAAAAGGCAAGCTAATCTCCACATAATGGGAGATTAGAAATTAGATTAAGAAAAAAGAAATAAGAAAAAGAAAAAATAGAAAGGAACTGAGATGGGAGCTGTGAAGGGGTAAAAGTTTCTGCACAGGTTGAAACCCCTTCACAGGCAGAGGTGGAGAGGAGCTTTGAAATTTCAGAAAGGTATGGAGCAACACGTGCACAGCAGGAAAAGTGGAGAGAATTCAGCACAGAGATCAGTGCCATCCAGCACTTCCCAGCCCAAGACACTTGTCTGCATGCCCACAGGAGATCCAGAGACCTTTGTAGAAATATTGGAGGTCATCCTGAGAAGGCAAATTGCCTGGAGCTCATTGAGTAGCAAGGACAGACAGCTCAGGCCACAGGAAAATATTATTACAACCACTCTCCCTCTCCACATATATTTTTTTGTCTTTTTCCCTTTTTAATTTTGTTTATGATTATGCTTTTCTATTAATAATTTCATTATTTATATTTTTACCTCTTTTTCAATGCTTTTATTTTTAAATATATTTCTTTTATTTTTTTCCTATTTCTACAGTACTTTTTCATTATCTTACATTTTCCCCATGTTTTTGGTTTTGTATTGTTGTTAGTCTAGTGTTTGTTTTCATTTATGGGCTTGTCTATTAGTTTTATTGCTCTCTTCTTTTTGGTTCCTCTTTTATTTTTCATTTCTTCTCTTTATTTTGTGAGTGTGAGTGTATGAGTTTCTCTTTGGTGTTGCTTTTACTATTTGCCTTGGGGTTTTATCTTTCCTTTTTTTGTTAGCATGCTAATATTTGATAAATGTTTCATATTACTTTATTTTTCTCTTCTGTGCTCTGTGGCTTGTGGAGTCTGATGTTCCAGTGAGGGATCAGGCCTGAATATGTGAGGTAGAAGACCCAAATCCAGGACATTGGACCAGTAGAGAACATGTGACTCTGTGGAATACTAATTGGCAAGAGCTCTCCCAAAGGTGTCTGTCTAAACACTAAGACCCATGCAAAGGCCAGCAAGCTCATGTTGGATACCTCGAGCCAACAACTAACAAAGTTAGTTAATTAGTCACTCAGTCATGTCCAACTTTGTGTGAAACATGAACTATAGCCCACTAGGCTCCTCTGTCCATGGAATTGTGTAGGCAAGAATACTGAAGTGGGTAGTCATTCCATTCTTCAGAGCTTCTTTCCAACCCAGGGATTGGATCTGAGTCTCTTGCATTGCAGGCAGATTCTTTACCATCTGAACTACCAGAGAAGCCCAACAACTAACAAAACAGCTTAGCAGACAAGGTGCCCTGCCTGAAGATATCCCAAGCTCACAGATAACCAACACATTATTAGACATGGCAGTGCCCTTCAGAGAGACAAGATCCAGCTTCACCCACAAGAACACAGGCACCAGTCCCCCACCCCAGCAGAAAACCTTCAGAAGACACTGGTCCAAACTCACCCACTGGAGACAGACTTCAAAAGTAAAGGGAACTATAATCCTTCAGCCTACAAAAAGGAGACCCCAAACACAGTAAATTAAACAAAATGAAAAGACAGAGAAACGTGCAAATGAAAGAGCATGGTAAAAACCTACAGGACCAAATAAATGAAGAGAAAATGGGCAGTCTACCTGAAAAATAATTCAGAGTAATGAATTCTGATCCAAAACCTTGGAAATAAAGTGGAGCACAGATAAATAGACTGGAGGCATGGAACAAGAAGATACAAGCCATGTTTAACAAGAACTTAGAAGAAATAAAAAACAGACAATCATTAATAAGCAACACAATAGCTGAAATAAACAAAACAACTGACAAAGAATCAATATCCAAAATATACAAGCAGCTTATGAAGCTCAATACCAGAAAAACAAACAACCCAATCAAAAACCGGGCCAAAGGACTGAACAGACATTTCTCCAAAGAAGACATAAAGATGGCTAACAAACACATGAAACAATGCTCAACATCACTCATTATTAGAGAAATGCAAATCAAAACCACAATGAGGCATCATCTCACACCAGTCAGAATGGCTGCCATCAAAAAGTCTACAAACAATAAATACTGGAGAGGGTATGGAGAAAAGGCAACCCTCTTACACTGTTGATTGGAATGCAAACTGGTACAGCCAGTATGGAGAACAGTGTGGAGATTCCTTAAAAAACTGAAAATAGAGCTGTCATATGACCAAGCAATCTGCTGCTGGGCATGCACACCAAGGAAAAAAGAATTGAAAGACATACATGTACCTCAATGTTCATCACAGCACTCTTTACAATAGCCAATACATGGAAGCCACCTAGATGTCCATCAGCAGATGAATAGATAAGGAAGTTACGGTACATATACACAATGGAATGTTACTTAGCTGTAATAAGGAATGCATTTTGCCGAGAGCCAGCACGGGAGATCCCACCCATGACAAGGTCATGTGGAAGAGACCTGACGAGCAAGGTGGATCAGGACTCAAGGGACCCCCTTCACCTGCTCAACCATCTACCCCAAAACCACAATCTGTCCATCTTACTATTTTATGCCTTTCACCAACTCTTCTGACATTAACAGGGGGCTATCCCCAACCACCTTTCTCTGGAAAAAAACAACTTAGGGCTCTAGTTGATAAGTCTCTTGGGCATGAAAAGAATATTTCAATTCAAACCCCCTCTGTTGGCATTCTAGCTTGCTTGGCAGGTTTATCCAGACTCTTGCAGCTACTCTTGTGATTGTTTGCAGCCTTCCAACTGTGAGAGGGATGGGAAGCCTAAAACATTCTAAAAATATAGAGCCTTTCAAAGAGTTAAAAACTATAGAATAGTGCTGGTGTAGGATTTCATTTTTGAGCCAATGCTTGCTGCCAAGTTCCCATATCCCTTATCCACTGTGCACCTGGGAGTGCATTATTTAACATAGTTGGAATGTTAGAAAAACAAGAAGTAGCCTTGGAATTAACCACATCAGACCTTTGAGCTAATTGGTTCTTTCTTCGTTGTAACTCGCTGCACCTTTGCTCCGTGAGAATGTAACTCTGTTTAATACTTTCTGAGGCTGACATAGATTAGAAATATAGAGAAAAAACACTTCAAGGGAAAATAAGTTTTCTGGTTGAGCAGTCTTTATCAAAAGAAGGTCATAAAATGTCCACAGGCCTCCAAGGCCAGAAGATAATGTACACAACATTGTTTATGGAAAGGTATGCAGAAAAAATCCTAGTTTCAATAAAGACAAAACAAATGTAATGTTTGGGCTGACACTACATGACTTTGCATCTTTCATTTCCCTCTATGTACAAGTCAAGGTATAAAAGTTCCTTTTGAAAACAAAGTTATGGGCCTTGCTCACTGAAGCTTGGTCTCCCCATGTCATTTTTTCTTTCTCTCTCTCCCTTTCTTTTTCAGGCTGATCCCTTGGAGCGCAGAGGCTCTCTGAGTTCACTTTCCTGCCCGGGCTTCTAAGACCCTCTCAAGAAGGTGGTCTGCACCTTTTCCCCATAAAGAGGGCGCCTGTGGCCTACATGAACAGAGCAAGTCCTGTGCTGGGGCTTTATTGGCTTTCTGTGTAAACCAAGGAATGTCAACCTCTTTCTCTCCTCTATTTTCTTAACTGCAACATTTTTTCTTTATCTCTCTCTAAATCTCTCTCCCCAATGCCGTCTCCCCTGAGGGTATCCCTGGATCCTGCTGGGGCTGGACCCCAGCAGCATTTGAGTCAGTTCTAATGAGGTAGATGAAACTAGAGCCTATTATACAGAGTGAAGTAAGTCAGAAAGAGAAACACCAGTTCTGTATATTAACATATATTTATGGAATTTAGAAAGACAGTAACAACAAGCATATGTGCAAGGCAGCAAAAGAGAAACAGGTTTAAAGAACAGACTTTTGAACTATTTGGGAGAAGGCAAGGGTGGGACAATTTGAGAGAGTAGCATTGAAACATGTATGGTACCATATGTAAAATAGATTACCAGTGCAAGTTCGATACAGGAAGCAGGGAATTCAAAGTGGTGCTCTGGGACAACCCAGAGAGATGGGTGAGGAGGGAGGTGGGTAGCAGGGTCAGGGTAGAGGGACACATGTGTACCCATGGCTGATTTATGTTGATATATAGCAAAAACCATCACAATGTTGTAAAGTAATTATCCTCCAACTAAAATGAATTAATTTAAAAATGCACTAGAGGGAGCCAATAGCTGAAAAACTGAGGCAGAAGAATGGAAAAGTGGGCTGGAAGATAGAAAGGTAGAAATAACTGAAGTAGAGAAAAATAAAGAAAAAGAATGAAAAGAAATGAGGACAAACTCAGAGACCTCTGGAACAACATTAAATGCAACAACATTTGAATTATAGGGGGTCCCAGAAGAAAAAGAGTAAAAAAAAAAAAAGAGAGAGAGAGAGAGTATGAGAAAATATTTGAGGAGATTATAGTTGAAAACTTCCCTAACATGAAAAAGGAAAAAACCACTCAAGTCCAGGAAGCCCAGAGAGTCCCATATAGGGTAACCCAAAGAGAAACATGCTAAGATATATGTTAATCAAACTAACAAAAAATAAACAGAAGCAAAAAATATTAAAAGGAGCAAGGGAAAAGCAACAAATATCATAAAAGGGAATCCCCATAAGGCAAACAGCTGATCTTTCAACAGAAACCCTTCAAGCCAAAAGGGAATGGCAGGATATATTTTAAAAGATGAAAGGAGAAACCTACAGCCAAGATTACTCTACCCAGCAAGAATCTCATTCATCTTCAACAGAAAAATCAAAAGTTTTGCATATAAGCAAAAGTTAAGCAAATTCAGCAACAAAGCAATTTTATAACAAATGATAAGGGAAATTCTCTATACAGGAAACACAGAAGAAAGAAAAGACTTAAAAAAAAAAAACACACACACACACACAACATTAAAGTAAATGGTATTAGGATCATAAATATCAATAATTAATTACCTTAAAGGTAAATGGATTAAATGCTCCAACTAAAAGACAAAGACTAACTGAATGGATACAAAAACAAGACCAATATATGTGCTATCTATAAGAGACCCACCTCAGAACTAGGAACACATATAGACTGAAAGTGAGGGAATGGAAAAAGATATTCTATGCAAATGGAAATCAAAAGAAACTGGGAGTCATAATTCTCATAACTGATAAAATAGACTTTAAAATAAAGGGCATTACAAGAGACAAAAAGGGACACTACATAATGATCAAGGGATTTATCCAAGAAAAAGGCATAACAAATATAAATATATGCACCCAACATAGAAGCACCTCAATACATAAGCAAATGCTAACAAGTATGAAAGGAGAAATCAACAGTAACACAATAATAGTGGGGGACACTAACACCCTACTCACACAAATAGATAGATCATCTGGACAGAAAATTAATGAGAAAACACAATCAAATGACACATGGATCAGATGGACCTAAGTGATACCTACAGGACATTCCATCCCAAAACAGTAAACACAGTTTTTTATCAAGGGCACATGGAACATTCTCTGGGATAGATCACATCTTGGGTCACAAATCAAGGCTTGGTAAATTTAAGAAAGCCAAAATTGTATCAAACATTTTATTTCTTACCACAACACTACAATATTAGGTATTAATTACAGGAAAAAACTGTAAAATCACAAACATATGGAGACTAAACAATACACTTCTACATAACAAAGAGGTCACTGTAGAAATCAGAGGGAATTTTTAAAATACCTAGAAACAAATGGTGATAATAACATTACAACCCTAAACTTATGGGACGTAGTAAAAGCAGTTCTAATGAGGAAGTTTGTAGCAATAAAAGCCTACCTGACGATATGAGAAAAACACCACATAAGCAACCTAAACTTACACCTAAAGCAACTAGAAAAAGAATGACAACAACAACAAAAATCCAAACTGAGCAGAAGAAATCATAAAGATAAAAGCCTAAATAAAATTAAAGAGAAATTTAAAAAATAGCAAATATCAAAAAAACTAAAAGCTGCTTCTTTGAAAAGGTAAAAAAAAAAAAAAAAATTAGCCAGACTCACAGAGAAAAAGAAGGAGAAGATCTGAATCAAAAAATTAAAAATGAAAAAGAAGTTGCCACAGACTACACAGAAAAACAAAGGACTGTAAAAGACTAATTTAAATAGCTATAAGCCAACAAAATGGACAGCCTGGAAGAAATAAACAAATTTTTAGAGAATCACAATCTTCCAAGACCAAACCAGGAAGAAATAGAAAATATGAACGGATCAATCACAAGCACTGTAATTGAAACTGTATTTTAAAATCTTACCACTTGGATGACCCAAAGAGATGGTATGGAGAGGGAGGTGGGAGGGGGATTCAGAATTGGGAACTCAGGTACACCCGTGGCAGATTCATGTTGATGTATGGCAAAACCAATACAGTATTGTAAAGTAAAATAAAAAATAATAATAAATAAATCCTAACTGGTACTTTTCCAAAAAAATAAAAATAAAATAAAATAAAATCTTACCAATCAAAAAAGCACAGAGCCAGATGGCTTCACAGGTGAATTCAATCAAACATTTAGAGGAAAACTAAGACCTATCTTGTTCAACTCTTCCCCTCCCCCCCAAAAAAAATGCAAAAGAGGGAAAACTTTCAAACTCATTCTAGGAGAACAGCAACACCTTAACACAAAAAACCAAAGTTCAGTTGAGTTCAGTTGCTCAATTGTGTTCAACTCTTTGCGACCCATGGACTGCACCATGCCAGTCTTCCCTGTCCATCACCAACTCCCGGAGCTTACTCAAACTCACGTCCATTGAATTGGTGATGCCATCCAACCAACTCAACCTCTGTCACCTCCTTCTCCTCTTGCCTTCAATCTTTCCAGCATCAGGTTTTTTCCAATGAGTCAGTTCTTCCAATCGTGTGGCCAAAGTTTTGGAGTTTCAGCTTCAGCATCAGTCCTAATGAAGATTTAGGACTGATTTCTTTTAGTATCTGCAAGATGGGATCTCCTTGCAGTCCAAGGGACTCTCAAGGGTCTTCTCCAACACCACAGTTCAAAAGCATCAATTCTTTGGTACTCAGTCTACTTTATAGTCTAACTCTCACATCCATACATGACTACTAGAAAAACCATAGCTTTGACTAGACGAACCTTTCTTGGCAAAGTAACGTCTCTATTTTTAATACACTATCTACACTGTTCATATCTTTTCCTCTAAGGAGCAAGCGGCTTCTAATTTCATAGCTGCAGTCACCATCTGCAGTGATTTTAGAGGCCAAGAAAATTAAATTTGTCACTGTTTCCATTTTTTCCCCATCTATTTGGCATGAAGTGATGGGACTGGATGCCATGATCTTAGTTTTCTGAATGTTGAGTTTTAAGCCAACTTTTCACTCTCCTCTTCAGTTTCATAAAGAGGCTCTTTAGTTCCTCTTCACTTTCTGCCATAAGGGTGGTGTCATCTGCGTATCCCAGATTATTGATATTTCCCCCAATAATCTTGATTCCAGCTTGTGCTTCATCCAGCCCAGCATTTCTCATGATGTACTCTGCATATAAGTTAAATAATCAGGGTGACAGTATACAGACTGACACACTCCTTTACCGATTTGGATCCAGTCTGTTGTGCCATGTCCAGTTCTAACTGTTGCTTCTTGACTTGCATGCAGATTTCTCAGGAGGCAGGTAAGGTGGTCTGGCATTCCCGTTTCTTTAAGAATTTTCCACAGTTTGTTGTGATCCACACAGTCAAAGGCTTTGGCATACAATAAAACAGAAGTAGATGTTTCTCTGGAACTGTCTTGCTTTTTCAATGGCCCAACAGATGTTCGCAATTTGATCTCTGGTTCCTCTGCTTTTTTAAATCCAACTTGAACATCTGGAAGTTCAAAGGTCACATACTGTTGAAGTCTGGCTTGGAGAATTTTGAGCATTAATTTTCTAGTGTGTGAGATGAGTGCAATTGTGCGCTAGGTTGACCATTCTTTGGCATTCCTTTTCTTTGGGCTTGGAATGAAAACTGACCTTTTCCAGTCCTGTGGTCACTGTTGAGTTTTCCAAATTTGCTGGCATACTGAGCACAGCACTTTCAAAGCATCATCTTTTAGGATTTAAAAAGCTCAACTGGAATTCCATCACTTCTACTAGCTTTGTTCATAGTGTTGTTTCCTAAGGCCCACTTGACTCCGCATTCCAGGATATGTGGCTCTAGGTGAGTGATCACACCATCGTGGTTATCTGGGTCATTCAGATCTTTTTCTGTATAGTTTTTCTGTGTATTCTTTCTACCTCTTCTTCATATCTTCTGCTTCTGTTAGGTCCATACCATTTCTGTCCT
Source organism: Oreotragus oreotragus (assembly GCA_006410675.1). Classification (NCBI taxonomy): domain Eukaryota; kingdom Metazoa; phylum Chordata; class Mammalia; order Artiodactyla; family Bovidae; genus Oreotragus; species Oreotragus oreotragus. The sequence continues at coordinate 182,188 of SJYX01022317.1, read as the reverse complement.
TTATTGTGCCCCTCTTTGCATGAAATGTTGTCTTAGTATCTCTAATTTTCTGGAAGAGATCTCTATTCTTTCCCATTTTATTATTTTCCTCTGTTTCTTTGCATTGACCACTGAGGAAGGCTTTCCTATCTCTCCTTGCTATTCTTTGGAACTCTGCATTCAAATTGGTATATATTTTCTTTTCTCCTTTGCCTTTAGCTTCTCTTCTTTTCTCAGCTACTTGTAAGGCCTCCTCAGACAGCCATTTTGCCTTTTTGCATTTTTCCTTGGGGATGATCTTAATCACTGACTCCTGTACAATGTCATGAACCTCCATCCATAGTTCTTCAGGCACTCTCTCTAGCAGATCTAATCCCTTGAATCTATTTCTCGCTTCCACTGTATAATCATAAGGGATTTGATTTAGGTCATACCTGAATGACCTAGTGGTTTCCCTTATTTTCTTCCATTTAAATATGAATTTACAATAAGGAGTCCATGATCTGAGCCACAGTCAGCTCCCAGTCTTGTTTTTGCTGACTGTATAGAGCTTCTCCATCTTTGGCTGCAAAGAATATAATCAATCTGATTTTGGTGTTGACCATCTGGTGATGTCCATGTGTAGAGTCTTCTCTTGTGTTGTTGGAAGAGGGTGTTTGCTATGACCAGTGCATTCTCTTGGCAAAACTCTGTTAGCCTTTGCCCTGCTTCATTCTGTACTCCAAGGCCAAATTTGCCTATTACTCCTGGTATATATTGACTTTGTACTTTTTCATTCCAGTCCCCTATAATGAAAAGGATGTCTTTTTTGGATGTCAGTTCTAGAAGGTCTTGGAGTTCTTCATAGAACCATTCAACTTCCGCTTCTTCAGTATTACTATTCAGGGCATAGATTTGGATTGCTGTGATATTGAATGGTTTGCCTTGGAAACAAACAGAGATTATTCTGTTGTTTTTGAGATTGCATCCATGCACTGCATTTTGGACTCTTTTGTTGACTATGATGGCTACTCCATTTCTTCTAAGGGATTCTTGCCCACAGTAGATATAATGGTCACCTGAGTTAAATTCACCCATTTCAGTCCATTTTAAGTTTGCTGATTCCTAAAATGCTGATGCTCACTCTTGCCATCTACTGTTTGAACACTTCCAATTTGCCTTCATGCATGAACCTAGCATTCCAGGTTCCTATGCAATATTCCTCTTTACAGCATCAGACTTTGCTTCCATCACCAGTCATATCCACGACTGGATGTTATTTGTGCTTTGGCTCCGTCTCTTCATTCTTTCTGGAGTTACTTTTCCACTGATCTCGAGTAGCATACTGGGCACCTACCAACCTGGTAGTTCACCTTTCAGTGTCCTATCTTTTTGTCTTTTCATACTGTTCATGGGGTTCTCAAGGCAAGAATACTGAAGTGGTTTGCCATTCCCTTCTCCAGTGGACTACATTTTGTCAGAATTCTCTACCATGGATCTGTCTTGGGTAGCCCTACACGGCATGGCTCATAGTTTCCTTGAGTTAGACAAGGCTGTGGTCCATGTGATCAGATTGGTTAGTTTTCTGTTCTTGTGGTTTTCAGTCTGTCTGCCATCTAATGGAGAAGAATAAAAGGCTTTTTGAAGCTTCCTGATGGGAGAGACTGACTGAGGGGGAACCTGTGTCTTGTTCTGATGGGCAGGCCCCTGCTCAGTAAATCTTTAATCCAAATTTCTGTTGATGGGCAGGGGTTGTTCCCTCCCTGTTATTTGATCTGAAGCCAAATTATGGTGGAGGTAATGAAGATAATGACCTCTTTCAAAAGGTCCCACGCACACACTGCTATACTCAGTGCCCTCAACACTGCAGCAGACCACTGCCGACCTACATCTCTGCAGGAGACTCCTGGGCACTCGTAGGCAAGTCTGGGTCAGTCTCTTGTGGGGTCACAGCTCCTTTCTCCTGGGTCCTGGTGTGCACAATGTTTTGTTTGTGCCCTCCAAGAGTCTGTTTCCCCAGTGCTATGTAAGTTCTGGTGACTCTATTGTGGGGTTAATAGCGACTTTCTCCAAGAGGATTTATGCCATACCCAGGTCTACTGCACCCAGAACCCCTGCCACAGTCCACTGCTGACCCGTACCTCCACAGGAGATGCTCAAACACAGTTCTCTCTCAGTCTNCTCTATTGTGGGGTTAATAGCGACTTTCTCCAAGAGGATTTATGCCATACCCAGGTCTACTGCACCCAGAACCCCTGCCACAGTCCACTGCTGACCCGTACCTCCACAGGAGATGCTCAAACACAGTTCTCTCTCAGTCTCTGTGGGGTCTCTGGGTCCTGGTGTGCACAAGGTATCTTTGAGCCCTCTGAGCATCTCTGGAGGGTATGGAGTTTGATTCTAAACATGATTTTGCCCCTCCTACTGTCTTGCTGGGACTCCTCCTTTGCCCTTGGATGTGAGGTACCTCCTCAAAGTCACTCCAGTGCCACATAGCCACAGTTCCAGCACCACCAGCCACCTTTCCAGTGCTGCACAGCCACCGCTCCAGCATCTACCATCTTGATAGGGCTTCTCTGCCCTTTGGATGTGAGGTGTCTCCTCACAGTCGCTCCAGCACCACCCAGCCACCACCCCATCACTGCAGGACTTCTTAGTCTTCATAATTGCATTAATCATTTTCCCATAATAAGTTTCTACCTATCTCTCTCTCTCTCCTATTGGTTCTATTTCATTGTAGAACCTCAACTAATACAAGGATAAACCCAAATAAACTCATGCCAAGATACATTATAATCAACTCTTAAAAACTAAAGACAGAACGAAAGAACTCTTCATTTAAAGTAGGGGAAAAACAGAAAGATGGTAGATTTCTCATCAGAAACTATGTAGATCAGAAGGAATTGGTATATCTTTTACATGCACAAAGAACTGCCAACCCCACATCTTGTTACCAGTAAAAATCACCAATAAGAATGAAGGGGAAGTCAAGACATTCTCAGATGAGGAAAAGCAAAGAGATTCTGCCACCAGCAAACCTACCCTAAAAGAATGACTAGAGTTATCTAAACAGAAATAAAAAGATATAATACAAAATCTGGAACATTGGGAAAAAAGAAAGAACAACCAAAAGAGAAAAAATGTAAGTAAATAAAACAGACTTTTCAGATTTCAGATTCTAAACTTGATGATTGAAACAAAATTAAAACATTCCCTGATATCATTCTTAAAGTATGTAGACAAAATATTTAAGATAATTATAAATGGGAGAAGATAAAAGGGTCAAGTGAGGGTAAAGTTTTTACATTTCATCCAAGCTGGTAAAATATTGACACCATTAGACTGTGACAAGATATTTATGTATAATTTAATTCAACATGTAGTTATATATACAGTATTTAATAATTAAATATAATTTAGTAATTAAGTGAGCAACCATAAAATAACTATACAAATATAGTCACTCAAAGTACTTCACTGATCTATCAAGATTGAATTTTTAAGAAAGCACAAACAATTCACAAGAAAGTATGATAAAGGAAATAAATAAAGAAGGAAAGTTGCAGAAAATGAAGATTAAAACACACTTTAGTGCTAACATTTAACTACATTAAATGTAATTGGTATAAATATACCAATTAGGTGACAGAGATTGACAAAGTGGACTTAAAAATGATCCAAATATGCCATTTACAAGAAATTCATTTCAAATACAATGATATAGGAAGATAGAAAGCAAAGACTGGAAAAAGATATACTGTGCAAAATTTGATCAAATGAAAATATGTATAAGATTAATAAGCTACAAGAATATATACCACAACAGAGAATATAGTCAACATTTTATAATCAGTATATTGTATACCTGAAACATATAATATAGTACATCAACTATATCTCACTTCCTTGGTGGCTCAGATGGTAAAGCGTTTTCCTGCAATGCAGGAGACCTGGGTTCGATCCCTGAGCTGGGAATATCCCCTGGAGAAGAAAATGGCAATCCACTCCAGCACTCTTGCCTGGAAAATCCCTTGGACGGAGGAACCTGATAGGCTTTTTGTCCATGGGGTCACAAAGAGTCAGACATGATCAAGCAACTTCACTTCACGTCACTTCAACTATATCTCAATTTTTAAAAGTATGAATGACTATATTTATATCAGATAAAGTAACTGCAGAGCAAAGGACATTACTAGAGACAAAGACAGACATTACATATTGATATACAGATCAATCCATCAAGAAGATATAGCAAACCTAAATGCGTAATGTATCAAACAACAAAGCTAAGAAATATGTGAAGCAAAAATTATAGATTTGAGGAAAGAAATACAAATTCTTGACTATAGTTGGAGACTGCAGTACTCTTCTTTCAAAAATTGATATAATATGAAGACAGAAAAGTAAGTACATAGAATATTTCAGCAACACCATGAGTCAATAGCATCTAACTGACAGTTATAGGATATTTCATTCACTAACAGAAGAATGCACATTCTCCTCAAATGTTCATGGAACATTTACAGACTATTCCATATCTAGGGCCAAACAAACTTTAACAAATCTAAGGTATTATAGTCATACAGTGTACATTATCCGACCACATGGGAGTCACACTAGAAATGAGTAAAAGAAAAGTTACAGGAAAATATCTAAACACTTGGAAATTAAGCAAGACAATTTAAAATAGATCACTGATCAAAGGCAAATAAAAAATACATCAAACTGCATGAAATAGAAATACAACACATCAAAATTCATGGGACAAAGTGAAAAGAGAGCTGAGAGGAAAAACTTAGAACATTAAATATTTGAATTAGAAGAAAGGAAATAGTTTAGTACCTTAAGTTTTCACCTAATAAAGCATAGGAAAAAGGAACTATATAAATCAAAGAAAGTATAAAGAAGGAAACAATAAAGATAGGAGCAAAAATCAATGTAAATGAAAACAGAAAAAAGGGGGGGGGGATTAAAGTAACAAAAAGCTGGCTTTTTGAAAAGTTCCATAAAATTTACAAACTCTAACAAGACTCTATCATCCTGCTTATTTAACTTACATGCAGAGTACATAATGCAAAATGCCAGGCTGGATGAAGCACAAGCTAGAATCAAGATTTACAGGAGAAATATCAATAATCTCAGATATGCAGATGACACCACACTTATAGCAGAAAGCAAAAAAGAACTAAAAAGCTGCTTGATGAAAGTGAAAGAGGAGAGTGAAAAAGTTAGCTTAAAACTCAACGGACTCTAAGGGAGAGGGAGAGGGTGGGATGATTTGGGAGAATAGCATTGAAATATGTATACTATCATGTAAGAAATGAATCGCCAGTCTATGCTCGATGCAGGATGCAGGATGCTTGGGGCTGGTGTATGGGGATGATCCGGAGGGATGATGTGGGGTGGGAGGTGGGAGGCGGGGTTCATGTTTGGGAGTTCATGTACACCCATGACGGATTCATGTCAATGTATGCCAAAACCAATACAGTACTGTAAAGTAAAAT
>SJYX01022317.1:164623-175352 GCA_006410675.1 Oreotragus oreotragus | reverse complement strand
AAAGCAGAAATAGATGTTTTTCTGGAACTCTCTTGCTTTTTCCATGATCCAGCGGATGTTGGCAATTTGATCTCTGGTTCCTCTGCCTGTTCTAAAACCAGCTTGAACATCAGGGAGTTCACGGTTCACATATTGCTGAAGCCTGGCTTGGAGAATGTTGAGCATTACTTTACTAGCGTGTGAGATGAGTGCAATTGTGCGGTAGTTTGAGCATTCTTTGGCATTGCCTTTCTTTGGAATTGGAATGAAAACTGACCTTTTCCAGTCCTGCAGCCACTGCTGAGTTTTCCAAATTTGCTGGCATATTGAGTGCATCACTTTCACAGCATCATCTTCCAGGATTTGAAACAGCTCAACTGGAATTCCATCACCTCCACTAGCTTTGTTCTTAGTGATGCTTTCTAAGGCCCATTTAACTTCCCATTCCAAGATGTCTGGCTCTAGATTCTGAGCATAAGTAATACCATTTTAAAATGTAAAAATGTATATTCAGGCTGAACATCATTTTGAATTTCTAAAGACTTTAAATTTTACCCAAGCACAGTGGAAAACTAAAGAAAGTTCAGATCTGACATGGTCAAATGTCTATTTTCAAAAGATAAACATGGTGGCTGCATGCATGTTACACTGGACTGCACGAGATCAGAAACAAATATTTAGACAGCATCTCTTGTTATTTTAAGTCAGAAATTGCAAGGACACTAAGTAGAGTAATGGCAGTTTTCATCCCTTCATGTGGCTGATGGGTAGAGAGATAAATGATGGTTAATGGATAATAAAAAGTTTTGAGTGATGCTTTGGGGGTGAATGTACAGGACACAGTCTTTCCTGTATGTAATGATTTTCACATTTTGATCCTCAGTCCTGACTGAATTCTTAACACTAGATGTTTTTAGGACTTCTGCAATTGAAGGTCATAGAAATATTTCAAAGAATATAAAAGTCTTCATTAATGGCTATCCCTTCCTCACTGTCAACCTTACCGTTTGTTTACGTGGTAAATTTATTCTTCCATTTGTTCTGGGAAGATATTTTGGAATTATCCTTACTATTTTTTTTCTTTCCCCTTCTCCAGGGGATCCTCCCAACCCAGAGATCAAACCTGGGTCTCTTGCATTGTAGGTAGATTTTTTACTGCTTGATCCATGAAGGAAGCCAATTTTTCTTTCACTCTAGCACTAAGCCAGCAAAAAATCCTGGTCTCTATCTCTAAACTATTTCAGAATGTCATCACTTCTGAAAAATTCCATCATGGCCGCTTATGTTAGTTGATAAGTGGCTTTTCATTCCAGGAGCTCCTTAATAAGAATCAGAGAAATTCTTCTAAAATGGAAGCAAGATCTCATCACTTTCCTGCTCAAAACACCCCCATTTGCTTCTTATTTCTCTCAGACTACAATCAGGTCTTAATTGACTGAAGCCACTTTTTTGTTTACCTGAAACCAATCAGCAAAATGTGTTTATTAATTCAATCAAAGTGTAAAAATATAAAGAAGATTTTTGTGAGCGTTCTCTATCTGAAACATGGTGATTATAAAGATGATTTGAGGCACATAGTAAAGGATATTTATGGATTGAAGGATTAGCTGACCTTGGACATGCATACTTGAAGTAGTTAAAAGAAATATGTTCACCCATATTCTCTATCTTGTATGCTGCTGACTCTGCAAACTGGTGAGAATAAACAAACAAAATTACCCACTATGTAGAATTTAAAAGTTGCTGAAGATGGTAAATGGAAATACATTTTACTGTGAATAACAGCAATTTACTAAGCAATTAGAAATAGGCAATAATGTCAATCACTACTAAGATGTAATTTTTAGGATTAGGACTTGACTATTCTAAATTTGAATCAAGGAACATTTTACAATTTTATGGTGTTAATTATTTTAACACCCAGGGATATTTTATGGAGTAAGATGGAGAAATAAAAAAAAATATTTAAGAGTGTTTTGTCATTTAAATCATTCCTTTATTTGCAGTCATAAAATCAGTGATTTATTGTTAGGACAGTCAATCTCTCAAGTACAAAGATGCTATAAAATATTGAACTCTGAGACGTGTCTAGGAAAATTATTGAATAAAGAAGTCAAAAGGTTTATGGAAAATGATCTTTTGTTTATAGTCAAGGGAAACATACATTTTGTACTTTCCATTGCTATTTTACCAGGGATAAAATATTTAGTGTAGCCCTGTAAAATATATTCTTAGATTTACAGCTAAAATGGTTAAAATGACTCAGAGCTCTAAATACTTCAGGGTATGCTTAAAGGAAATTATTTGGTGTAGTTCTTTCCCCCTGTTTGTAAAACTATATTGTGATGTAGCTGAAAAATAAAATAGAAATCACAGTTTTAAGAAGAAAAAGTACATATGGATGTGAAAACTAAAATTAGCTCATCAGTTCCCCTGCCATACAATTAACTGAGTGCTTACGTTAATTAATACCTTCCTCTTTCAAATCTGAAGTCAGCAATGAAATCATGGGCCCCTGGAGGAGTCAGCTCTGTGCTATAAGCTGGTGAAAAAAATATTAATATGACTGATGTACCTTTTTGTGTGTCTAGTTTTGGATGATAGCTAAATTGTGCTTTTATCCACAAACTTTCTGAATCTAAGTATTTAACATCATTGGTCATTTTTGCTTTGTTATATGAAAAAAATTTTAAGGGAATAGGACTCAATATTACCAGCCCAAAGGCCTTGATTTTGTTCCAGGTTTGAGTACTTTTCCATGATGCCATAGACAGTCCTGCATTGGCAGGCAGATTTTTTTACCACTGTACCACCAGGGAAGTCCAGAACCCCATACATAGTATGTATTAAGATGTTCTTGCAGGAAATGGATGAATGCTTTCCTAAAGGAGTTACTGAAGAGAGTTTTAACCTAAACTCAAGAAGGTGGAACCAGACAACCGTCTCATCTAAAGTAAAAAGTAGGATCTCATCCAAAATAAACCAGAGATTGCTTAGCTTTAGAAAGGGCAACTTCTGGCTAGATCCTCCAGCAAAAACTTTTCACAGAAAAATGTTTACTGTGTAATATTTAAAAGTCTGAGAGTTGTAGGTCAGTTAAAAGTTACCAGCCTCTAAAAACAATACTTTCCATTTTTAGAATGGTCAATCTTATTTCTCAGGAGTTGTTGAGGTGATCATTTCAAAATCAGGTCAAACATGTTATTTCTTGGTTCAAATACACTCCTACATTTACTGGAAACGGGTGAAAGTGAAATTTGCTCAGTTCTGTTCAACTCTTTCCAAGTCCATGAACTATACAATCCATGGAATTCTCCGGGCCAGCATACTTATGTGAGTAGCCTATCCCTTCTCCAGCGGATCTTCCCGACCCACGAATGGAACCAGGGTCTCGTGCACTGCAGGCAGGTTCTTTACCAATTGAGTGAGCTATGAGGGAAGCCATAGAAAAGGATAAGCCTAAGTTATTAACATGACTATATTACTTTCCAGGTCTATGCTTACTGTGACTGTTTTTCTCTTTTGGTTTACTCTGGGAAAGTAATTTTCTCTTAACTTGACTCATTTGTTGTTTCGCTTTTTCCAACACGTAGGAAATTTTTGCACACCGTGTTTTGGCATCTGTTCCTTCTGCAATGTTCGCTAATATTACCGAGCTCTATGAACCAGTCACCTTCTCAGTACATTTGTGTTCAGTCGCTTTGGTCCTTTCCGACTCTGCAACCCCATGGACCGTAGCCCACACCAGGCTCCTCTATCCATGGGATATTCCAAGCACGAATACTGGAATGGGTTGCCATTTCCTTCTCCAGGGGATCTTCCTGACCTGAGATCAAGTCTGTGTCTCCTGCATAGGTAGGTGAGTTCTTTACCACTGAGCCACCTGGGAAGCCCCATCTTCTCAGTGAAGACTGTACTATTTAAAATTTCCATAGTGCCCAGTCTGTTAATTCTGTTTTGTTAGGTCTCACCACTAATATTCCATAAATGTTTGCTCATCAGTTGCTTATTACCTTCATATTCCTTTGCAATATAAGCTCAAGGAGGATGAAAAGTCATTTTTATCCAATTCTATATTCCAGCCCTTCTTGAAGTACCCAGTCCATATTTGTTTGTTTATTCAATTAATCAAAATTGAGTAACAGCACTTGCTTATTTGTTCTTCTGTGTTAATACTTTAAGCAAAGTATTTTGACAAGTTTCTCTCCAGTTTACCCCCTGTGTGAAACTGAAGACCTCCACTCCAAACTATATACATGGTTTGTGGAAGCTCTGTCAATATTGAGAGGCTAATCACTTCATGGGAAATAGATGGAGAAAGAGTGGAAACAGTGGCAGACTTTATTTTGGGGGGCTCCCAAATCACTGCAGATGGTGACTGCAGCCATGAAATTAAAAGACGCTTACTCCTTGGAAAAAGTTATGACCAACCTAGACAGCATATTCAAAAGCAGAGACATTACTTTTCTGACTAAGGTCCGTCTGGTCAAGGCTATGGTTTTTCCAGTAATCATGTATGGATGTGAGAGTTGGACTGTGAAGAAAGCTGAGTGCCGCAGAATTGATGCTTTTGAACTGTGGTGTTGGAGAAGACTCTTGAGAGTCCCATGGCCTGCAAGGAGATCCAACCAGTTCATTCTAAGGGAGTTGGTCCTGGGTGTTCTTTGGAAGGAATGATGCTAAAGCTGAAACTCCAGTACTTTGGACACCTCATGCGAAGAGTTGACTCATTGGAAAAGACTCTGATGCTGGGAGGGATTGGGGGCAGGAGGAGAAGTTCATGTATGGATGTGAGAGTTGGACTGTGAAGAAAGCTGAGTGCCGCAGAATTGATGCTTTTGAACTGTGGTGTTGGAGAAGACTCTTGAGAGTCCCATGGCCTGCAAGGAGATCCAACCAGTTCATTCTAAGGGAGTTGGTCCTGGGTGTTCTTTGGAAGGAATGATGCTAAAGCTGAAACTCCAGTACTTTGGACACCTCATGCGAAGAGTTGACTCATTGGAAAAGACTCTGATGCTGGGAGGGATTGGGGGCAGGAGGAGAAGGGGACAACAGAGGATGAGATGGCTGGATGGCATCACCAACTTGATGGATGTGAGTTTGAGTGAACTCCAGGAGTTGGTGATGGACAGGGAGGCCTGGTGTGCTGCAATTCATGGGGTCGCAAAGAGTCAGACATGACTGAGCAACCGAACTGAACTGAACTGAAGCATTTGCTGGAGAAGTTGCCTCCGGGACGTGAACATAGTCTCTAAACCACATTCTGTTGTTTACGATTGACTGACAGTGTGGAGGTGACCATAAAGAACCTTAGGTTACTTGATTCTTGTTTTCACCTTTTCACAATCTGTGTTTCTATGAACAAAAAATTATGTTCAAGTTAAGCTCAGTTTTAGATAGCACAGTCTTTACTGAGAACAGCACAGAGAGGAGGAGGGCATATGCCAAGATACAGACTGCAGCAATTTCTTACGTGTTGAAAAAACAGCAAAAATTGCTTACAAGCTAAGCTCAATTAGCTAAACATAATATAACTAAATTTTCTCATACTTTGTCCTGGACACTGAAATAGTCCTGTAAAACTCTCAGCTAGGAGAAAGACCATATTCTAAATTTTAGACATTTTACACCTTCCAGAAAGCAGTGCTCTGTCCTGACTTCCCTTCCTCTGTCCCACTCTGTGCAAAGCCCTCCTGCTTGATTGATTGGAATTTCTTCCTTATCATCCTTCCCCATTTCTAGCTACCTACTCTCCATGGGTGACTGATGTAATGAACTTGATGTGTATCATTGAAATTCTGTCCTTGATGAGTACTGTAGTTTTTGCTCAACAAAATTTAGTAAATCTATCAATGCTTCTTACTGTGTATCTGATACTTCTAGTCACTAAATAGCATCTCACAGTGGGTATGTCCCTGGCTTTAATTAATCACTCTAGTGATGGTGGACACCTGAGTTGCCCCATTCACAACCACCCCTGTCACAGATACAGAAAGATCAACCTCTTAAATGGACCACCATAAACCTATGACTATGAAAGGGGTTCTGTTTAAAAGAATCTATTCAAAGGATATTAAAGAAGATTTAACTTGGGAGTTTTGAATTAATGTAATCAATCACTGAATCAAACTGATCAACAAATAATCAAATGATATTGTATCAGTATTAGTAGAAAGCCAATAAAAATAGAAAGCCAAATAAAAGCAAAAGAAAAATACACTTGGAAAATTTCTTTGTAGAAACTTCCAAAGTTAGTATTTGATGTTGTAATGGTCAAAGAAAATGTTCAGTGTTGAGACAAGATCTGTGACTCAGAAGTTCAATCAATCACAAGAGAGAAATCTGAAATCAAATCTATGACTATAAAAATTATAAAATATCTCATTTAGCAAATGGTAATGAAAAATCACTTTATCTCTAGACCAAATGTCTATTGAAAACATTCTGTAAAAATGTCTACATTGCTATGACATGGTACGCTTAAATTCTAATTAGAAAATTTGTTTTAATATTAAACATGCATATATGTGTGTATATATAATTATTTACAGGAATTAATTTTTTTATTTTAGAAAGATCAGTTTTAACTATGGTTAATCATAAAAATGATTTAAATTTTAGTATAAATATAAATGTTAGTATAAATATTTTCTTTTATTTCAACATTCATTTTTACTTTCTAGCACATCAGAGTTAAATGTTATTTAAATCTAATAGTTTTTTCAGACAATTTTCATGTAGATATACATTTTTCAGGTAACTATATATATATTCTACCCATTAAACAATACAGTGAACATCTTAAAATCATATTATGGTATTTTTGCAGTTGTGCTGAGCTGACATATTAGAATAGTATGTTTGATGACTTGAAAATGCTTAGTTACAGCTACAAGGAAAAGAAAAACACTTTTTCAGACTTGTCAGAAATATTTTCTGTGAGATTTGTAAAAAAGTGAAAAGTTTGATATTTATTCCATACATTTTACAAGAACACAAAATATTTCTTGAAAATAAAAACTGTCTTGTCCTGGAATTATATATCCAAAAATAAAACAGTTAAATAGGAGCAGGAAAAAAAGTGGTTTATTTAAAAATTAAATGCTAAATTTGTCAAGTACCCTCTGGTAATTTTACCTGAAGAAAGTCACTTCTAGGTTTATTCAAAATGTAATTTAGGACATATTTATAAGCTAAATAAATGTATATATATATATATATATAANAAAAAAAAAAAAAAAACATGTAGAGACAATTGACTGAAGAGCATATATAGATGGCAAATAAACACAAGAAAAGATGTTTAGCAACACTGGACATTAGGGAAATGCAACTTAAGACCACATCATGATGAGATCTAATTCCTCTTCTGTGTCCTGCTACTGAAACAGATGAAATAATTTTCTAAATAATAATAATAACAATACCAAATGCTGGTAAAGATGTGAGGATACTGCATCTCTCATAATTGCTGTGAGCATGTAAAAAGTTTCAGCTACTCTGGAAAAGAATTTGGCAGTTTTTGTTTTGTTTTTGTTTTTTTTTTTAAGAAAACTGTGTCTAACTTACACAGTAATCATTTAGGGGCATTTATCCCAGACAAAAAAAAAACACACACACTCCCAGTTAAACAAAGACACTCCTGTTGGGTGTGGCAGAAATAACCTCCCAGAATCCAGGGCAAATGCCAGGCATCTCTTTAGCCAAAGAAGGAGAAACTCTATGCAGTCACCAAAAACAAAATCTAGAGCTAACTGTGGCTCAGATCATCAGCTCCCTATTGCAAAATTCAGGCTTAAATTGAAGAAGCTAGGGAAAATTACTAAGCCATTTGATTTAAATCGAATTCCTTATGATGATACAGGGGAGGTGATGAATCAGTTCAAGAAACAGGCCTGGTAGACAGAGTGTCTGAAGAATTACAGACAGAGGTTCATAACATTATATAGGAAGCAGTGACCAAACCATTCCAAATTGGGGGCAGTGCAGGGAATGAAAGAAGGCAAAGTGGTTGTCTGAGGAGGCTTTACAAATAGCTGAGGAAGGCGAGAAGTGAAAAGCAAAGGAGAAAGGGAAAGATATACCCAACTGAACGCAGAGTTCCAGAGAATAGCAAGGAGAGATAAGATGGCCTTCTTCAACAAACACTGCAAAGAAATAGAGGAAATAATAGAGTGGGAAAGATTAGCCATCTCTTCAAGAAAATTAGAGACACCAAGGGAATATTTCATGCAAAGATGGGCTCAATAAAGGACAGAATGGTATGGACCTAACAGAAGCAGAACATATTAAGAAGAGGTGGCAAGGATACACAGAAGAACTATACAAAACAGATCTTAATGACCCAAAACTCACAATGGTGTGATCACTCACCTATAGTCAGACATATTGGAGTGCAAAGTCAGGTGGGCCTTAGGGAGCTAGTAGAGGTGATGGAATGCCAGCTGAGCTATTTTAAATCCTAAAAGATGATGCTGTTAAAGTGCTACAATAAGTTCAGTTCAGTCAGTCAGTCATGTCCAATTCTTTGCGGCCCCATGGACTGCAGCACACCATGTTTGGAAGCGTTGACATTTGAGCTGAGCTCTAAAGATGGGGGAGAGTTTAGATGAGTAGACTTAAAGGGCAAGGCAGTTCTAGACAGGCTGTGGGGTTAAGCAAGAGCTGCACCTGGAGTAGATCGGCATTGGTCTGTTGGGAGGCAGAGCAATGTAGATGCTGACCCAGCACTGCCCCTTTGTGCTGTGCAGCTTTAAGCAAGTCACCTAATCTCTCTGACTCCCAGAGAGAGCCTTTCTCCTGAATAGGAACAATTTTAATAAAAATATCTTTCTCAGTGTATTTTTGGAAGAACTCCATGAGATTTTTAATGTAGAAGCATTTAGTGCTGTGTCTAAGAAGTTTTCCCGAAGATCTGGATGCCTAAGCAGGGCTTTGTAGAATGAATAGTTTTTGAGATGGACAAAGGATAGGAAGATATCTCAAAACATGGGGAAAAGAACAAAGTATAGAGGCATGAAGCAGCCCTGGATGGCTGCTTACTAACCGGAACAGTGAGTTACACCACCTGGAAGAAGCTTACCAAGATGTATTTCTGTCACGCTGAGACCAAGACCTGTGTGGGCCAGAAAGGTTTTGATGAAGACACTGGTGGTGGTGACGATGACAACAGAAGAAGAAAGGGAGGCGGAGAGCTCAAGAAGCAGAACAAGAAGGAGAAGCAATGGAAAGAGAATTAAAGTAAAAGAAAATAGTAGTTTCTCTGCCAGGTCTGCTCCCACCTCAAAACCTTAACACATGTCGTTTCCCCTGCCAGCTGGGCTGTTTCTGCAGGTAACCATGTGAATTATTCATGAAGTTCCCCAGGTTTTTACTAAATGTCTTCTGACCAGTCTTTTTCCCAATAGATCCAAAATAGCATCATCCCTATATTTGTAGCTTTCTTCTCTGTTGTTTTTCCCCCTAAAGTCCCTACCCCCATCTGACGTATTTCATTTATTTGGTTGTATCAATCGCACTTCCCCAGATATGAGCTCCATGAACTCAGCATCTGTACTATTTTATTCACAAGGGTCTTTAGAAGCAAGGGTCTTAATCAGTGTCTGCAAAGAAGAGTGTTCCTAATAATTTGCTCCATAAATGGAATAAGATAGAGAAAGAAGAGACAGGATGGAGGGGTTAATAGAAGGTTGAGGAGGAGAAAGAGGAAGAGGAGGAAGAAAAACCACTGCATCACTGTCATCCAGCAGCCAGGTTGTGAAAATGTGGTGAGGTGAAGTGAAGTGAAGTGAAAGTCGCTCAGTCATGTTTTGCAACCCCATGGTCTATCAGTTCAGTTCAGTTGCTCAGTTGTGTCTGACTCTGCGACCCCATGAATCGCCTCACGCCAGGCCTCCCTGTCCATTATCAACTCCAAGAGTTCACTCAAACTCACGACCATCGAGTTGATGATGCCATCCAGCCATCTCATCCTCAGTTGTCCCCTTCTCCTCCTGCCCCCAATCCCTCCCAGCATCAGAGTCTTTTCCAATGAGTCAACTCTTCCCATGAGGTGACCAAAATACTAGAGTTTCAGTTTTAGCGTCATTCCTTCCAGAGAACACCCAGGACTGATCTCCTTTAGAATGGACTGGTTGGATCTCCTTGCAGTCCAAAGGACTCTCAAGAGTCTTCTCCAACACCAAGGTCAAAGGCATCAGTTCTTCAGTGCTCTGCTTTCTTCACAGTCAAACTCTCATATCCATACATGACTACTGGAAAAGCCATAGCCTTGACTAGATGGACCTTTGTTGGCAAAGTAATGTCTCTGCTTCTGAATATGTTATCTACGTTGGTCATAACTTGCCTTCCAAGGAGTAAGTATCTTTTAATTTCATGGCTGCAATCACCATCTGCAGTGATTTTGGAACCCAAAAAATAAAGTCTGACACTATTTCCACTCTTTCCCCATCTATTTCCCATGAATTGATGGAACCAGATGCCATGATCTTCGTTTTCTGAACGCTGAGCTTTAAGCCAACTTTTTCACTCTCCTCCTTCACTTTCATCAAGAGGCCTTTTAGCTCCTCCTCACTTTCTGCCATAAGGGTAGTGTCATCTGCATATCTAAGGTTATTGATATTTCTCCCAGCAATCTTGATTCCAGTTTGTGTTTCTTCCAGTCCAGCGTTTCTCATGGTGTACTCTGCATATAAGTTAAATAAGCAGGGAGACAATATACAGCCTTGACGTATTCCTTTTCCTATTTGGA
>SJYX01022317.1:136531-153274 GCA_006410675.1 Oreotragus oreotragus | reverse complement strand
GAAGAGATCTCTAGTCTTTCCCATTCTGTTGTTTTCCTCTATCTCTTTGCATTGATTGCTGAAGAAGGCTTTCTTATCTCTTCTTGCTATTCTTTGGAACTCTGCATTCAGATGCTTATATCTTTCCTTTTCGCCTTTGCTTTTTGCTTCTCTTCATTTCACAGCTATTTGTAAGGCCTCCCCAGACAGCCATTTTGTTTTTTTGCACTTCTTTTCCATGGTGATGGTCTTGATCCCTGTCTCCTGTACAATGTCACTATCTATCAGATCTAGGCCCTTAAATCTATTTCTCACTTCCACTGTATAATCATAAGGGATTTGATTTAGGTCATACCTGAATGGTCTAGCGGTTTTCCCTACTTTCTTCACTGCCACACATGTTTTCTATGCCTGAAACAGTGTGTGTGTGTGTGTGTGTGTGTGTGTGTGTACATGTGTGAAGGTGTGTACAGACACACAACATTGTTGCTCCCTGGAGATTGTCAGGGGATCTTGGAAACAGTTGTTTCCGTGTCTTGCTGGGACCAGACACTAGATGAGAGCAGGTTGAGGAATGTGTGGGACTGAGAGTATGGAGACAGAAAGTTTAGACAATTCTTTGGAGAAACTTAACTCTAAAGGGGAGGAGAGAAAAAAGTCAGTAGCTAGTGATATGCATAGAGTGGAGATTTTCTTTTAATTTTAAGGAATTAGACACTACAGACAGACTTGAGTCTCCCGTGAACCTCTCCTCAACCTCCTCCTCATCCTCAGGGGTATCACTGTCTGGAACTTGCTGTTTGTCACTGTCATGCATATAGGTATAGGGGAAGTAACGTTCACAGCAAGTTCAAGAATCTCAAAACTGAAGTCTGAGGACAGAAAATCAATGGATGAAATGAGGAAAACAGAATTCTTCAGTTGCTATTTTACTTTTTTCTTGTCATTCTAGGAAAATGGTCTCAGGAGTAAAGGAGTAGAAAGCCAGACAGAAACAGGAGGCAGATGTGGGGGAGCTGTGACTAGTCTCTTCTTTAATGGATAACTCGTGAAGGTGGCCTGGGGAGGTCTCTCAAGTGTGCCTCTAGGCTCTATCCTTTACCTTGTCTTCACAGCCACTGAGTCTTTGATGACTTGTGTGAAGTCATGTGAAAACTGCTTTCAGGTAGTGTGCAGAGCAGGACGTGGGACATGAGCTGAGGCTTGAGTCTGGGTAGGTAAGTGCAAAGGGAAGAGGAGCTATAAGACTAGAATGTGGGCCTTGGAGGACAGATGAAATTAAGAGCACTACAAGTCAGCTGGGCTGGTCCAGGGCTCCATGAAGACAACTGGGGGAAGTCTTCGTGGCATGTCCCCTTTGCCAAAGCCTCTGCATCCCTGTGGAAGCGGACAATCCAAGGAGAAAACCAGAAAAGGATAACCTAGGAGTTGTTGGGGAGATAATAGGAATGAGATGGGGGTGAATTGTCAGGAGTGTGAACTAAAGAGCTGTTCAGGTGTGAGCATGGCACGCCAGCCAAGAGCTGGGATCAGGGCAGGCTTCCACAGACACTGACGTTTTGAAGACGGTGGTTCAGGAGTGATTGGAAAAACCCAAGCTAGATCTCCAGGTCCTCTAGATCTGATATTTGCTAACACCCACAGATGTACAGAAGCTACAGGGAGGAAATCACATGACAGAAGACAACTCAAGTTGCAAAATGGTGTGCTGGAGAAATAGACTAGATCCAGTTAGCACAGTGGTTCATAAGGATAAGCATCAGGGGTCCTTGGGGTTAAAATCCATCATCTGAGTAGAAGATGGGGAAGATACTGCTTAACAATAGCATGTTTGACAAGTTGGGCTTTAATTCATGTAGTCAGCAAATATACTGATTCTGCAAAGGCTAATCCAAACCTTGGCTACACTCTCCAAGGTTAGTATCTGGCACAATTAGGTCTTTGTAGACTCAGCACAAATCAGCCCACACCTGGGAAATGAGTCTCAATTCATGGAGTCCCAGTGGTAGAAGAATTTGAAGAGACACCTGGTGGCAAGGACAACTTGTCAGGTTAAAAAAAAAAAAAAAGTGAAAATACTGGCGAGATGTCACCTGAGACAAGAAAACTCAGAAAGGATTTAAGACCTGTGTGTGCATGTGCTCAGTTGTATCTGACTCTTTTCGACCCCATGCACTGTAGCCCACCAGGCTTCTCCATGGAATTTTCCAGGCAAGAATACTGGAGTGGGTTGCCATTTCCTACTCCAAGGGATCTTCCCGACCCAGGGATTGAAACTACATCTCTTGCGTCTCCTGCTTTGGCAGGCTAATTCTTTACCACCACTCCACTTGGGAAGCCCAATCTTCACATAAATGAAGGCAATAAGGATTCAGACTAACAAGTCCTAATCTGAGAACTAGCATTAGGACCAAAGGGCGGGAGTCAGAGGACAGACCCTTCAGGTCTAAGAAAGAAACCCCTAGGACCACTCAAAGCCGCTTGAAAGGGAAAAACTGTCTCAGTATACATTGTATTCCCTGGCAAAGGACAATCTTGCAGCAGATGAGGCAGAGGGAAAAAGATGGAGCTAAACCAGAGGAATGACCAATTAACCTCCAACTCCAAAGGCAGATATCAGTATTCTGAAAAATTCTCTCCAAATATTTAAAGATGATATTCATTCCCTGATGACAACAGACAAATGAGGCTACATTGTTTATACTGATGAGCTAACATAAATGTCATTTAAGACAGTTTTCATTTATCCATTTAAATAGGTGTCAGAAAACAGAGGAGAAATAAAATATGCTGTTTCATGTCAGATGCTGTGGCTATATGTATTTTTTATCTTTAAATTAATCCTAAGCATGTGTCCCCCATCCCTGTTTCATGATTTATTTAACATATGGTAATTTATGTGTTTCAATGCTATTCTCTCAAATCATCCCACCCTCACCTTATCCCACAGAGTCCAAAAGTCTGTTCTTTATAACTTGGTCTCTTTTGCTGCCTCTCATATAGACACATGTACACTCATGGCTGATGTACACCGTGGCAATGTATGGCAAAAACCACCACAATATTGTAAAACAATTAGCCTCCAATTAAAATAAATTAATTTTAAAAATTAATCCTAGACAACCCTATGAAATAAATATTTCTATGTGCCTTTAATAGATCAGAGAACTGTGGCTCATAGAGGTTACACACTTTGAATGAGATTGGATAGACCATAAATGAGAAATCAAAAACTTACAATGAACTTCATGGGAATTCAAGCTTCTGATTAGGATATAAAGAAACTGGAAAAGGCATTGCTCTCACTTTGTAACCAAAAAATTTTGGATAAGTTGCAAATATCATGATTTTTCTTTAATAAGTAAGAGATCTGAGATTGGAACTAAACAATTAACCCAAAATCTAAGGGAAAGCAAGCACCTCCAGTGAGAGATAGGGCACAAGCACTTATTTGCATCAGACAATGAACACAGTATAAAATGGTAAGATCTCATCTAAAAATTTTAACGAATGTCTAAGGGTTTGTGTGTATATTCAATCATGTCTGACTCATTGTGCCCCGTGGACTGTAGCTCGTCAGGCTCCTCTGCCTATGGAATTTTCCAGGCAAGTAAATATCAGAGTGAGGTACCATTTCCTTCTCCAGGGGATCTTCCTGGCCCAGGGATTGAACCTGTGTCTCTTGTAAAGACTGTGCATTTCCAATACAAGGGGGCCCAGGTTCAATCCCTGGTCAGGGAATTAGATCCCACATGCCAGGACTAAGAGTTCACATGCTGCCACTAAAAGACTCCACATGCCAAGCTAAGACCTGGTGCAGCCAAATCAATAAGTACATGTTGTTTAAAACCTTGATGGAAACTAGAGGGTAGGGAAAACACTACATACAGAGGAACAAATAAAAGAATTACAGAAAACGTTTCACAGAAACTATATGAGCCAGAAGGAAATAGAGTGACATATTTAAAGGGTTGAAAGAAAAAAAAAGTCGTTTATAAATTCAATAAAATATCTTTTTTTTTCTGGTTATAGATTTATTTTTTTTAATTTTTATTTTTACTTTATTTTACTTTACAGTACTGTATTGGTTTTGGCATAAAACAAAGGAGAAATAAAAACATATTCATCAAACAAAACAAAACAAAAAAGATTTGCCAGTACAACTACTCTAGGAGAAAATCCCTCAGATAGAAAAAATGTGATACAAAAACCTAGATCTACACAAAGAAATCAAAGTGCTGAGAATATCATTAATAAAATGTTACAGATATTGTACTGCTCTAAAAACTAGCTTATATATGACCCAATGTCAGTACAATTTCTCTGTAAAGGATTGAATAGTAAATGTGTTGTACTTTATGAATCACACATGGTCCCTGTCATGCAGTCTTTATTTTTTGCTATTGTTTTTGTTTATTAGGTTTTGCTATTTTTTTTCTAGAGCACTTTAATATGTACAAACCATTGTTAACTTGCAGACCATACAAACAGGGCTTTCAGGGAAAATGAAATATACAAATCCCTCTCTATTCTCCAAATATTTCTCCATTAAGTACACTAAAACCCCTGGATGCTATGTATAAAATAAATAGCAGAAGATTCTGAAAGGTGAGGAGAAGAAAAAAGATAAGCTGAGTGTGTTCTGTCAGGTAGATTTGGTTTCAGTAGAATATGTCCACCAGAAAATTGCTAAAGTCAATTCTTAAAAGAGTTTCAATTCAGTTCAGTTGCTCAGTCGTGTCCGACTCTTTGTGACCCCATGAATCGCAGCACGCCAGGCCTCCCTGTCCATCACCATCTCCCGGAGTTCACTCAGTCGCACGCCCATCGAGTCAGTGATACCATCCAGCCATCT
This sequence comes from Oreotragus oreotragus, assembly GCA_006410675.1. Taxonomy (NCBI): domain Eukaryota; kingdom Metazoa; phylum Chordata; class Mammalia; order Artiodactyla; family Bovidae; genus Oreotragus; species Oreotragus oreotragus. The sequence goes on along the minus strand of SJYX01022317.1, from coordinate 148,440 downwards.
TATCCTCTGTCGTCCCCTTCTCCTCCTGCCCCCAGTCCCTCCCAGTATCAGAGTCTTTTCCAATGAATCAACTCTTCGCATGAGGTAGTTGCCTCCAAAAAACACTGGGAGAGGCTACTACAGCCCCAAACACCAAAATGGGTATGACTGCTTTTTTGACAAAATAGTGGTCCTATAGTGCCAGTCCTAATTTTCAGCAAAAGGAGATCAGGAACAGGAAAGAAACAATGCCTCAATTTTGCAAAATGTATTTTTTAACATGTGCCTTGGTTTTATTTTTTATTGAAGTATAGTTGATATTCTATAGATATACAATGCAGTGATTTGTCATCTTTAAAGGTTATGATCCATTTATAGCTATATAAAGTATTGGCTATATTCCCTATGTTGTACAATATATCCTTGCAGCTTATTTTACACTTGATAGTTTGCACCTCTCAGCCCTCTACCTCTACATTGCCCCTTCTCCCTTCTTACTCTCCTCTTATAACCACTAGTTTGTTCTCTATATCTGTGAGTCTGTTTCTTTTTGTTATATTCACTAGTTATATTTTTTTGGATTTCACATATAGATGATATCATAGCACATTTGTCTTTCTCTGACTTGTTTCACTAAACAGACTTGTGCATTCATTTTAAATTTTAGGATGGCTTTTGCACTCTGTTGAGTTGCTCTGGAAATCAGAAAAGCAAATCCTCCCCTGAAAGGGAATATGCAGTCTGTCGTGCCTGGAATGATGGTGCAGGAGCTCACTCTTCGGTGTCCATTCAGCCCATGGAGCCTCAGAAATACAGGCTAGGGTGGCTTCAAGGGTCTTGGGGTCCAGGCTCACTCACTCAACTGACCAGTGGGGAAGTACAAGCACAGTTACTCAGAGTGTGCATCTGAGCATCTCCTCAAAAACTCTCTTCTCTCCTTGCAGGGTGTCACACTGGACAAATCCAGCCCCAAGAGATGCCTTAAATTGGGGATACACCAGGCCCTGTAGGGGGCTCCCAGGTAGCTCCACTGGTAAAGAATCTACCTACAATGCAGGAGACGCCAGTTCAATTCCTGGGTAGGGAAGTTCCCCTGGAGAAGGGATAGGCTACCCACTCCAGTACTCTTGGGCTTCCCTTTTGGCTCAAACTATTAAAGTATCCACCCTCAATGACGGAGATTGGGTTCGATCCCTGGGTTGGGAAGATTCCCTGGAGGAGGGAATGGCAATCGACTCCAGCATTCTTGCCTGGAGAATCTCCATGGACAGAGGAGCCTGGCAGGCTGCAGTCCATGGGGTCACAAAGAGTCGGACATGACTGGGCAACTAAGCACAGTGCAGCACAAGCCCTGTAGGAGGCAGAGAGGAAGAAGTAAGCTGGCACCCCATTCTCACAATACCAGCCTCTGAGATGGAGACAGGGGCTCCAACATGACAGAGAAAACCACGTACAGTTATCTTTCTGCAGAAGAATCGGTGCTGGAGCTGGCTCTGTACAACAGGGGCTCTGGGAAACCAGGCCAGTGGAGCCCACAGTGACAGCTGCACAGGTGTGGTGGGTTTAGCTTGGGGACGGTCAATCAGTGCTTTGTGGGCAGACTGAATTCCAGCACCATCACTCAATAACTGGTGATGCTAACTACAAATTACTTCGATTGCCTCAGTGTCCTCATCTGTAAATCAGATATCGCCATGGGAGATTCAGCATGGTATTAACCACATCAGAACCATACATAGAGTACAAAAGCACACAGAGTGAGTCAGAAAGCCCAGCCCCTCGCCAGGCCTGACATACCCCTGTCAGCCTCATTCCTTAAGGGCCTATGGGAGTCATAGACTTTTAATTCCAAGAATCGGGATCCCCTGAGAAGAGGGCTCCTACATTTGATGAATCAGCCCACAGCTTCTTGAGGGCACTGCTCAAATCAGACCTTAGATGGATGTCTGGCCTCCACAGAGACCAAGGAGGGTAGAGAGGACTCCTGTGGGCCAAGCAGTCAGGCTCAGATTGGCCCAGCTCCAAGACTGGCAGAATAGCCAAGGCCAGCAAGCTTGGTGGCCTTGAGAGGAGAGGCAGAAGAAGCGGGTCCACCCCCTCCTTGCAACTCTCCTGCAAACAGTTACTGAGAGCAGGATGCAGTGCCACTGAAAATTCCATTTTCCATGCAGCCCATGGCTTTGGGGGGGGTGGGGGGATTTACCTTGATATCCACTGCTATTCTGCTACTTGCTGTGCATGTGACTGCTTTTCTCCATCTCTGCAAGGCTCAGCTTCTTCTTCTACAAAATGAAGAGCGTCATCCTCACCTCTTCTCAGGTGCTGACTGGGTTAAACAATGTGAGTTCAGAGTAAAGGGATCCAGTGCAGGTCTGGGGCAGAGCAGAGCTGGGTGTTTCTTGTTGTTAAATGAGCAGCGGGAGAAAGAGCACACACTCCATCCCAACCACTCCTGACCTCCTTGTCCTCCCCTTCCATCCAGCTGAACCCCAGCCTAGGCCCTCTTCCATGTCACCTCCAGATCTGACCATGGCACTCCTCTGCTCAAAGTCCCTCAGTGGTTCCTAAGTACCATGAGATAGGACCTGGGCGTCTAACACCGAATAATCAGCCCTTCTCAGGGTGGGGCCTGCCACACTCACCAGCTCATCCCACCCAACCCTGGCTGATCCCCTGCAACCCAGATCTTGAGCACTGTGTGCGCCCCCTCCCCCAAAGACCCTCCCTGCCAATCCACCTGGAGACAGACACATTCCAGACTCAGCTCACGGGTGTCTTATCTTCTGAGCCTACCTGGGGTCTGCTAGATCCTTCCCACTTAGTGCCTCCACTGCAGTCAAGGAAATACCTGCCTGCATCACAGCATTTAGAGCGTCTTGTCAGAAGCGCACCTTTTCAAGTCTGTGTCACACTCAGTTCATGAGCAATCTGGTATCAAGCTTTATGTCTTTATATAATCTCAGCCAGAGCAGAGCTCTGTGCTTTTATGTTGCAGGAGTGTTCAGTGGATTTTTGTGGAAGGGAGGAAGGGATGGAGAGAGAGAGGGAAGGAGGAAGGAAGGAGAAAGTTAGCTAGTTAGTCTGATTGCTGAAATGTAACCAAAGAGGGCCATTTGACCCATGAGAGTAGAATCAAACTTGACTTTGTGAGCCTGAGCTTGAGCAAATGAATCACAGCCTGAGAAGAGAGTTCTTGCTTGGCCATGATGCCAAGAAATGAAAGGGCTCTGATCCATCTTGTGCCTCTCTTTTGTTATCCAAATTATAACATGAAAAGCAGAAGCAGCAGAAGGAGGCCTTCTGCATTCTTGGAGGGGGAGGGCAGAGTAGGAAACAAAGGCCTCAACATTCCAAGAAGGAGGCTTCCTCATTTTCTAGGCAGCCCCTGCTTCCTTTCAAAGCAAGAAAGGAGCACAAATCTACCGCCATGGCAACCACTCCTAAGCCATCCTGGGGGGTGACAGCTTACTGTAAGTGCTCCAGACACCAGGCTCCCCCAGTGTCCAGGCTACACAAAAACAGGGGCCCTTTAAGAGGAGTGACAGATCAGACCTTTCAATCCCCAGTCCACGCGTAATGATGGATGGGAGCCCCTCTGTCCTCACCCACTACCTGCTCCACTGTGGAATATAATTTCCCTGCCCTGAACTCCAGTTTGAAAGCAGCCTGGAACTATAAACCCAAAGAGCTGCTAATAAAAGCTTACACACAAATAGACAAAAGCAGACATCAACTCTTAGCTAGCTCACACTGACCACTGACCTGTGACTGACAGGAGGAGGAAGCTGATGCAGGCTTCTCTGGGTCCTCCCCAGGAGCCGATGTTCACCCAGCAGTTACTGGGGCCTATGGGGGCCATATCTGGTATAGACATGGGGCCAATGACCTTGGTCAAAGTTTCCTTGGCATTGTAGGAAGTGAAAGTGTGAAAGTGCTAGTTACTCAGTCGTGTCTGGCTCTTTTCGACCCCAAGGACTGTAGTCCATCAGGCTCCTCTGTTCAGGGAATTCTCCGGGCAAGAATACTGGAGTGGGTAGTCTTTCCCTTCTCCAGGGGATCCTTCTGATACTGGGATCGAACCCAGGTCTCCTGCATTGCAGGCAGATAGGAACCCTATGTATATTCTCATTTACTCATTGCCATGGCCCTACCAAGAAGGTATCATAAATGAGTCGTGTACATTGCACAACTGCTGTCACAGAAATAGCTATGGGTCCACCAGAATCCATTCTTCCCTTCTTTTTTAATAATAGAACTGAAGCCTACCACATAGCTACAGCTGGGTAGCAACATAACACACCAGGGGTCTCCTGTACTCAGGCAGGGCCCAAAGAGAGTAGAAGAGGTGAGGCCACTTGTGAGCCAAAACCCCTGTAACAAAGGGCTTGCCTCCTACACAGTCTCATTCCTCGTCCTACAAACCTTAGCCTAGGAGGACTCAGGACCCAGCCTGGATCATACAGATGAGGAACCCGGGCAGTCATGTGACAGGTGGATGGACTCTGTCTCAGTTGAGCCTTTGCCTCTGGGGTCTAGTTGGTGCAGCAGCAGGCATTACAGGAACAACAAGGTCCAAACCACACGTAATTTCATCTAGCTTCAAAGCACACAGTTTATGCTGGTTATATCACCCAGCGTCCAGTCCAATGACCAGAAAGAGAATTTAGTGTGAAGCATCAGTTACAAAAGTATAGGAAGCCTGGAGAATGAGGAAGGAGAAGGTGAGGTCCCTCAGAGGCTATTAACTGTGGGAAGTTGACAGAACTGGAGAAATGAGACAAGACAGTGCAGCTTGGAGAAGAAATGCCTCCCAGGAGCATGCGCTGCCTCTGCTGCTGCTGTCAGAGCCCTGTCCCCACCACCTAGCAGCAAAGGAGAGGTCCTCACTCCTTAGAATAGCACAGGAGCCAGAGCCTGTGAGCTAGCCTGCCGCAGTTGAAACCTGTCCACCTTCCAAAATCCAGGAGCCTATTACAGCTGCCAGAGGCAACAATAGACCAAAGAAGAAAAATGATGGTTTCTCTCTGCCTCTGCCTTCCTGTCTGCTGCCAGGGCCTCCCATAGACAGGACTGAATGGATGGCAGCTAGCAAGTCATTCTGGGGAATGTAGTTTGCAGGCTTCCAGCCCCACTGTGACACAGAGGAGAGTGTGGAAGGATGTGGCTGGGGCTGGGAGCCAAGGACAGAGATCCAGCACATGGGTCTAAGAAAGGTCTAGTATCAGGTGGGCAAAAGTCCCAGCTTCCAGATCTCAAGTCCCTTCTGATTGATGGACAGTGTCTTTCCATGACGCTGCAATGACAATCACTTTCACTGACAGTGAGAAGGTCTCTGTCCAGGCCTGGGCTCAGTAGGAAACAGGCTGTTAAGCTGTTAACAGCACCTGGAAGATGACCTGGAGAGTGGTAGAGTGTGCATTTTCTATTTGTCACCTCCACTGCAGCTTGAAAGCTTCCAGTCCATGGACCCACATAATCTGATAAAGGTCCACATGGCCTCAAATCAGGGTTTCATCAATGTAGTCACAGGAACCACTCTCTGCTGAACAGCTCCTGAATGCCAGGCATCAAGCTGCGTACTCCTCACTTAGTCCTCCTGATGGTCCCATTCAAGAGGCATTTGTGCCCCCATTTTACAGTTAAGGACATTGAAATATATGAGGTGGTGTAAATTTATTCAAGAAGAAATAAAGAATTGGATCCCAAATACAACTTACAGCTTTTTCCTTAGGAATCTGCCTCCCACCAATTCCCACGGCAACCTTCCAAGTTCAGGCTCTATCCACATTCAGGGAGACTGGGGGCCTGCACCCCTGGTGTTTTCTCTGCTTCTAACCACATGATTCCCTAAGGCAGGCTCATCTCCTGTCACCCTCCCACACTTAATACAAATGCAGTCACTAATCACTTCATGCCTTTCTAGGCACTTCCTGCTTTGCTCCAGAGATTCTGACTCAGCAAATCTTTGAGAGAATCTATAAATCTGTCATTTTGAAAGTTCCCAAGGAGCTCTGGAGACCCCAGGGCTGGGGGCCACATGGCATCTGAAGCCCTCTGATCCAGCCTCCTGCCCCCACAGCCTCACAGCTCAGCCTTTCCTGCCTACATGGTGGGACCCAAGTAAACCTCAACAGGCTTCCTTCCCTCCCCTCCCCTCCCAGGATATGTGTCTACTCTCCCAGGGGCCCCCTCCTCACTTCTCCTCCTCCCTTGGCCCCTCTGCCTTGTTCTGCAAGACTCAGAGCCCACTAGGCCTGTGAGGGAGTGACCCTGCTCTGCGCTCTCAAAATTCCTCACTGCCCTCTCCTGCAGCAGTGCCCTGACTCCCCCGCTCCTGTCAGCACACTGCAAGCCCTTCAGGCCGACCGTGGCCTGCTGGTCTCAGTGTCCCCACACCATGCACAGGGTCAGCGCCAAGAGAAGCTTACAAATAGAGGCAAGACTGAGCTCACCTAGAAAATGCAGACCGTGTGCTCTAATGCACAGGATGGCAGTGAGAATAAAGGGCCATGGCTTATGTGAAGCATCACGCACTCGGCAGGCCTCTGTGAATGGAAAATATTTCATGAGTTGTGTCTCTGCCTCTAAAAATGACCTAAGTCCCTCCCCACTCCTCCTAGCTTTCCCTTTCTGAGAACTTCTTTATCCAGCACTTGGCATTTTGCCAAAGTTATCCATGACTCACAGGGGTCTGTGTATAAGATAAGACAGCTTCCACAGGCCTTGTAAACAGGGACGAGGAATACAGAAGAGTAATTGTGGCTCAAGTGGGAAGGGCCCGATTTCTCCTGACTTCGTGACCCATGCCGTTGCTTTCATCACAGAGTTTTCAACAGTGACTCAAAATAAGCCTTTACCAACAAACAGTTTCCTTAGTAAACCCCATAAAACACAGAGGGAGAGTGAAAGAGAGACTTGCTCTCTCCACCCACAGATTGTCTTGGGCAGCAGGCATTGGTGTGAAAAGTCACTGCACATAGACACCTGCGTCTCCCATGCAGACGGATGCAGGACAGGTGTGGACCAGCTTCCAGCTACTGCTGGGCACCTGGATCCTGGTGGTAGTAGACTTTGTGTGATGATATCACTGGTAATATTCATTCACCAGGACAGTGAAAGAGAAAATGTTGGCCCTAGATACAGCTGGAATATTCCGGCCAAGCCATCGTTGTTCAGTGGGGAGAACTGGTCTCGGGTCCAGAAGGCCAGGCCTCCTTCAGGTTCTGACTTGGACCTGGGAATCTCTTCTCTGAGCATAGCCTTCTTCTTCAGTCTGCAGAGGGATTCTGCCCATCCCTGGCTGGTTTTGCAGGTAAACTGCCCACTCAACCTGAGAAATAGTTTGCTCTGCAACAAAGATTCTTTCCTTGACCAGACTGTGCTCAGACTACCCTGAGCTTTTCCACGAGGCTCACTTTTTGTTCCTCTCTGCACTGTTCAATTTTAGCAAGAATCCTGCTAAGTCAGGGTTAATACTTAGTGTGAACCCTCTCCAGCCTTTCTTTCTTTCACTTTCACATCCCTCACCATACCCCAGCTTGTGTCTGATCATCCTGGCTTGTCTTACCCTTAAAGTTCCCACTGCAGTAATTTTCCACCACTGACCTGCACTATGCTCCTTGGCTACAATTCCTACCTGCCCAGGAGGTATTTGGAGCTGAGTCCCACCTCTCCCCCCTACTACCTACACCCACCACCTAGACCCCCATCTAGTAAAGTCTAATTACTGTCTCTGGCAAGTGTCATGAATATTTTCCCCTTTAATATCTGCACGGGGCGTGGAAAGAACATGGTCTCGACCTCAGGCATCCCTGCACTATAGACTCCAGGTCACAGAGAAACCAAGACTCAGCCCCCAATCTCCTCCCAGCTGCTTTGCGTCTCATCACAGATCTGCGAAGGGCTTGGGTGAGGNTTTTCCCCTTTAATATCTGCACGGGGCGTGGAAAGAACATGGTCTCGACCTCAGGCATCCCTGCACTATAGACTCCAGGTCACAGAGAAACCAAGACTCAGCCCCCAATCTCCTCCCAGCTGCTTTGCGTCTCATCACAGATCTGCGAAGGGCTTGGGTGAGGGGAGGGGATGGAAAGCGGAGGATGAGCTATTGGCCAAATCCAGTACCACCACAGCCCGGCTCGCGTGCTGGGACCTGGGCCCATGGCCCCTGACGTTGAATCTGTGATCACAACTGTGACTTACAGCGCATCGGAGAAGACTACACGGAAGTCCACACAATCAGAATACTTGCGGTACAGTCCGGGCCCTGACGAGCACCCCGGAGGCAAGGTACGTGGAACCCCCCAACAGACCCCAGGCAGGGCAGACGTCACAAAGCCCTGAGAGGCTTGTGACTTGCTTAAGATCCTTTGCTAGGATGTGGCAGATGAGGCATTCAAGCAGTTGTCTAAAATGCCATGCGGGGGCCAAGGCATTGGATGAAAGGATAAAGGACTGTCCAGTTGTAAGATGCTACCATCCTAATCTCAAGTCATAGAGTCACGTGCTAGGCATCCTGTTAGGAGCTGCCAGGCCTTGTCTGAGCTATCATCCTATACTCAAGAAACAATATGTGGATGCTGTTTATTACCATGCCCTTTGTAAAGCTCAGTGACAGGGCATTTTGATTGCTTCCAACCCGCCATGAAAAGCTGTGTTCCTCAGCTCTCCACTCTGGGCCACTGCTTTCATTTTTTGTCAAACCTGTTAGGAGCTGCCAGGCCTTGTCTGAGCTATCATCCTATACTCAAGAAACAATATGTGGATGCTGTTTATTACTATGCCCTTTGTAAAGCTCAGTGACAGGGCATTTTGATTGCTTCCAACCCGCCATGAAAAGCTGTGTTCCTCAGCTCTCCACTCTGGGCCACTGCTTTCATTTTTTGTCAAATTACTGTAACTGACCTATACCTGCCAACCCTCTGGAAATGCCCATCACAGCTCTAAATTTTAAAAATTACTTGACCATTGAAACAAAAATTCTAACTAAATAGGAAATAAAATTGCATGAGTTTCCTATTGTACCTTTAATAAATGACCACAAACTTGGTGGCTTAAAATAATTCTAGTTTATCATCTTACAGTTCTGGAGGCCAAAAGTCTAAAGTGAGTCTCCCTATCTAAAACCAAGGTGCCAGTGAGAATGCACTCCTTCTGGAGGCTCTGGGAAAGAATTATTTTCTTGCCCCTTCCAGCTTCTAGAGGCCATGGGCATTGGCTCACGGCCCCCTCTCTGTCTTCAAACCAACAACGGTGGGTTGATTCCTCCTCATGGCACGTGTCTCTGACTCTTACACTCTGCCTCCCTCTTCCACTTATAAGGATTCTAGTGAGGAGTCCTCTGGGCCACAAGATAACCCAGAATAGTCTCCCTATTTCACAGTCAGCTGATCAGCAACCTTAACTTCATCTGCAACCTTGACTTCCCTTTACTGTGCAACATATTCCTAGGTCCCAGAAATTAGGATGTATCTTTGGAAGCCATTATTCAGCCATTCATTCAACCACAGAGATGAATACAAATGCTTGGTCCATGAAAGCGTTTATGGATGTTTGGTCCAGTCATCTCACAAACCCGAAAACTCCTTCCCCAGCATCCCCAGTGAGTAATTATGAAATCTCTGCTTGAATACATCCAGCAACAGCATACTCACTAACAAAGGGCAATTTAACAGCTCTCTGGGTACTCTTAAACCAGAGCTTGTCTCCTGCAACCAGATCTGAGCTCTGTGCTTCAGGAAGCATCAGCATGCATCACATTTCCACCTCTCCTTTGCAGGCATATAGGGTGAGGCAACCCAGGGGACCTGCCCGCCTCCTACCATTCCAGGCATCCCTCTATCGCTCCACTTGTACAGGCAATATCCTACCTTAAACGTGGCAGCAGAAGAAACAAAACAGTATAAATGTTACTAAGCTCCTACTCTGTGCCTACACCAAGCTTCAAGTGATGTCAACTGGAGCCTATGAGGCTGACACTGGCAGAGAGANTGCCCGCCTCCTACCATTCCAGGCATCCCTCTATCGCTCCACTTGTACAGGCAATATCCTACCTTAAACGTGGCAGCAGAAGAAACAAAACAGTATAAATGTTACTAAGCTCCTACTCTGTGCCTACACCAAGCTTCAAGTGATGTCAACTGGAGCCTATGAGGCTGACACTGGCAGAGAGAGAGAGAGAGGTGGAGACATTCAACCGTGAACATTCGGCTAAGCCACTGAGCCAGGACTGCATCTGGATTTGCTCTGACCTCAAGCCTGTGTCTGTTCATTGCATCTCATCACCCCTGCCCTTAGCCCATACTTGTGGTTAGAAAGAGCACTGGAAGTTGAGATTAGAGATGTGGGTTTCATTCTCAGTGAACTAACTANTGTTCATTGCATCTCATCACCCCTGCCCTTAGCCCATACTTGTGGTTAGAAAGAGCACTGGAAGTTGAGATTAGAGATGTGGGTTTCATTCTCAGTGAACTAACTAGTAGTGTGTAACTTGCATTCCATTTTTTTCACTATGAATGGGGCTGCCAATAACTTTGCAGGGCAGGGGCCGTGTTCAGACAGACCAGCAAGGAAAGCTTGTGAAGCTATTCAGGTCTGGGGAAGGATCTGGATCCTTGCTATAGTAGCAGTACATCTTGTGCCCCATTTACACCAATTCTCTGGCAGGCTCATCTTGCTTCTGGCATCTACAGAACTAGTTGTTCCTGAAAACCCCAAAGTCATCTAGATAATGCTCATCCATCCAGCACTGAACGGTCCATCACTGACAGGTCCAAAAAATACTTGACAGTCACAGGGAGGGATTCAGTTTCTGGGAGTCTCCAACATTTTTGGCCTTTGAATATCCTATTTCCACCCAGCAAACTATTTGTACCCAAGCATTGTGGAGGTACCAGAAAACTGGAAGTGATAGAGGCCACTGCCTCCTCTACAAGACAAGGATCAAGACAAGTGTGTGAACAGCTTATTCCAACAGAGTGCTGATCACAAAGGAACCTGGGAACAGGGAGAAGGGCCCTTCACCCTGACAGTGAGGACCTAAGAAGATGCAGAGGAGAAACATCTGAGCGGGGCCACCTGGAAGAACAGCAGCACCATGCACGCCAGCCTGGAGGAACAGTCCACAGACGAGCTCTGCCTGAGCCTAGACCTGGGCTGGGAAATGGCCTGAGACAGCAGCGCCAAGGCAAGGGTGGAACTCAGGGCTTCAGATGGAGGTTTTGCCTTTGATGAAAAGACTTCCGAGTGAGAAGCTTTCTTCTCAGGTCACCACTGGACTGTCCCTTGTTTATTCCCACAGATGCTGGAGTTTACTGTGAATCTCAGAAAATGCAGAATGACACAAAACCTTCATCTTCATATGAAATACACTTAGAATCAGTCTCAAAATGGGGTTTTCTTTTGTCCCAAATGAACTGAAGGAAATCAGTTCATATTTTCATCAACAACCCAATGTACTTCTCCCTAGGCTCTTTTAGAAAACTCTCCAGATTCAGGTTTGAGTCCATGGTAAGTGGATGCTGTGACTCCTGCTTTTTCCTTCTCTCTGACTCCTGGCATCACTGGAACTGAAGGTGAGAGGCAATGGTGACCCCATCAGAGAGTCAGTTCAGTCACTCAGTCCTGTCCGACTCTTTGTGACCCCATGGACTGCAGCACGCCAGGCTTCCCTGTCCATCACCAACTCCTGGAGTTTGCTCAAACTTATGTCCATCAAGTCGGTGATGCCATCCAACCATCTCATCCTCTGTCGACGCCTTCTCCACCTGCCTTCACTCTTTCCCAGCATCAGGGTCTTTTCCAATGAGTCAGTTCTTCACATCAGGTGGCCAAATGCTGGCATTTCAGCTTCAGCATCAGTCCTTCTAATGAATATTCAAGACTGATCTCCTTTAGAATGGACTGGTTGGATCTCCTTGCAGTCCAAGGGA
>SJYX01022317.1:121923-133947 GCA_006410675.1 Oreotragus oreotragus | reverse complement strand
TGTTCTTGCCTTGAGAATCCCAGGGACAGGGGAGCCTGGTGGGCTGCCATCTATGGGGTCGCACAGAGTTGGACACGACTGAAGTGACTTAGCAGCAGCAAAGAGTTTTCCAGTTTGTTGTGATCTACACAATCAAAAGCTTTGGTGTAATCAAGAAAGCAGAAGTAAATGTCTTTCTGGAGTTCTCTTGCTTTTCTATGATCCAACAGATGTTGGCAATTTGATCTCTGGTTCCTCTGCCTATCCTAAATCCACCTTGAACATCTGGAAGTTCACAGATCACATACTGTTGAAGCATGGATTTGAGAATTTTGAGCATGACATGAGTGCAATTTTGTGGTAGTTTGAACATTCTTTGGCATTGCCCTTCTTTGAGACTGGAATGAAAACACTTTTTCCAGTGACCTGTGACCACGGCTGAATTTTCCAAATTTGCTGGCATATTGAGTGCAGCATTTTAATAGCATCATCTTTTAGGATTTGAGACCCCATGGGATGAGGCAAAATTGTATATGAGGGGAGGGAAGAGCCTTGAGGTGCTCTGCATTTCCTTCCCATTTAACCATTATGAATAAAACTTCATCAAAGCCTTTACAAGAAAATATAGAAAGAAAAAAGCGATAGCAAGTACATAACAATAGCAGATGAGTGTTCCAATTGTCCTACCCGTCCCCCACAAGAGAACAACCATTGGGTTTTCTGTTCACCACTGCAAAGAACCAGGGAGAGTCTGCCTTTGGAGGGGAAGGCAGTGGGAATTGAGGGAAATTCGGACTGTACTTCTACAAACTAGCAACAAACAATTGGAAATTTAAATATATTGGGTTGGCCAAAAAGTTTGTTTAGCTTTTCTGTACTATGTTGCAGAAAATTCAAATGAACTTTTTGGCCATTACAATACATTTTAAACATTTTTTAAGATACCATTTATCAAAGGATTAAAAAATGTCAAATACTTAGGGATAGAGCTAACAAAACATGTGTAAAGTTTGTATGCTGAAAATCCCCAGACATTGGTGAGAGTAATTAAAGAAGATCTAAAATGACAGTGAAATATAACATGTATGGTTTGGAAGACTCAACATTGTTAAGATGACAGTTCTTCCCAGACTAATCTGGATTCAAGGCAAAGCCATTAAGAGTATGTACAGGCTTTTATGCAGAAATTAACAAGCTGATTCTAAAACTTATACTGAAAGATCCTGAGTAACCGAAACAATTTTGAAAAAAAAAAAAGTTGGAGGAATCTGGCAACTAGCCTAAATATTTGCTATAACGCTCCTATAATCAAGACATATAGCTAGATGCAGAGAACAACAGAAGAGAATTGAGAGTCCAACCGCTGATCCATCGATTGATTTTCAACCAACATGGCAAGCAATTCAATGGGGAAAGGAGTGTCTTTTCAACAAACAATGCTAGAACATTTGGACATCCTTATTTTTTAATGTATCATGATTCTTTCACCATATACAAAAAAAAAAAAAGACATAAAACTAAAATGGAGCTGAACCAAACAGTAAAATTCATTAAAAAAAAAAAAAACAAAACACACACAAGAGAAAAATGTCTGTGTTCCTGGATTCGGCAAAAAATGTTTTAAGTAACACCTCATACACCATAAATGAGAAAAAATTTATAAATTAGACTTTCACAAAATTGAAACCTGGTTTTAAAAGACATTGTTTTTAAAATATGAAAGTAAAGCTACAGACTGGGAGAAAATATTTTCAAAACATTTATCTGATAAATGACATTTCCAGAATACATAAAGACTGCTTATAACTTCATAATAAGAAAAACAATTCAATTTTTTTAATGGGCAAAATATTTGAACAGGCACACTACCAAAAACAGGTATATGAATAGCAAACAAGCACACAGAAATGCCCAATGTCACTACTCATTAGAGAAGCGTGTCAGTCTTCTGAGCTGCCATAACGAGTAACAGATCAGGTGGCTTGAACAACAGAAATGTATTTACTTAAAATTCGGGAGACCGGAAGTCCAAGATCAGGGTGCCAAAGAGTTAGTGTCTCCGGGTCAGCTGTCCTGGGTGGCCCCTTGCAGCAGCTCCCTCTTCACTGTGTCCTCACCTCGGCTTTTTCTCTGTGTATGCATCTCCCTGGTATCTTTCTTTCTTTTTTAATTTTTTTGAGGTATAATTGACATTTAACACTATATTAATTTCATTTGGTTATATTGTGAACTGATCACCACAATGTCTATTTAACATTTATCACCTTACATAATTATAAACATGGGTTTTTTTCTGTGATGAGAACTTTAAAAATCTACTCTATTAACAGCTTTCAAAGATGCAATATGGTCTTATTAACTATAGTTATCATGCTGTATCTTACATGTCTAGTACTTATTTATCTTATAATAGAAGGTTTGTAACTTCTGACCTCTTTCGGCCATATCTCCCTCCTCTAACGCCCACCCCATCTCTGACAACCAACAAGTTTGGTGTGTTTTGGCGGGGGGAGGGATGGTTCTTTTATTTTCTGTCTCACAAATAATGAGAACATGTCATATTTGTCTTTCTCTGGCTTATTTCACTTAGCATAATGTGCTTAATGGCCATCCATGCTGTCACAAATAGTAAGATTTCGTTCTTGTTTGTGGTTCAACCATATTCCATTATGTGTATATGTGTTTGTGACATTTTGTCTATTCTATTCTTTATTCTGTTGTTGGACATTTATTGCTTTCATATGTTGGCTATCATACATGATGCATTGAACATAGGGTACATATATATCTTAAAGTTAGTATTTTTGTGTTCCTAGGTAAATGCCCTGAAGTGAAATTGTTGGTTCATATGGTAGTTCTATTCTTAATCTTTTGAAGAATCTCCATACTGCTTTTCCATAATGGCTACACCAATTTACATTCCCACCAATAGTACACTCCACATCCTCACCAACACTTGTTACTTCCTGTCTTTTCTTTTTTAAGATATCTTTTTCCTTTTTTTTGGCCACATCACAGCATGTGGGATCTTAGTTCACTGACTGGGATTGAACCCAAGCAGTAGAAGCACAAAGTCCTAGCCACTGGACGCCCCAAAATTCTCTTCTTCTCTTTTTGATAAAAGCCATCCTAGCAGAGGAAACAGAGGTCTTATTGCCAACATCTGGATCATAGAAAAAGCAAGAGAGTTCCAGAAAAACATCTACTTCTGCTTTATTGACTATGCCAAAGCCTTTGACTGTGTGGATCACAACAAACTGTGGGAAATTCTGAAAGAGATGAGAATACCAGACCACCTGACCTGCCTCTTGAGAAATCTGTATGCAGATCAAGAAGCAACAGCTAAAACAGGACATGAAACAGCAGACTGGTTCCAAACAGGGAAAGGAGTACGTCAAGGCCTTTTATTGTCACCTTGCTTGTTTAACTTCTGTGCAGAGTACATCATGAGAAACGCTGGGCTGGAAGAAGCACAAGCTGGAATCAAGATTATGGGAGAAATATCAATCACCTCAAATATCCAGATGACCCCTCCCTTATGGCAGAAAGCAAAGAAGAACTAAAGAGCCTCTTGATGAATGTGAAAGAGGAGAGTGGAAAAGTTGGCTTAAAACTTCACATTCAAAAATCTAAGATCATGGCATCTGGTCCCATCCCTTCATGGCAAATAGATGAGGAAACAATGGAAACAGTGACAGACTTTGTTTTCTTGGGCTTCAAAATCACTGCAGATGGTGACTGCAGCCATGAAATTAAAAGACACTTACTCTTTGGAAGAAAAGCTATGACCAACCTAGACAGCATATTAGAAAGCAGAGACATTTCTTTGCCAACAAAGGTCTGTCTAGTCAAAGCTATGGTTTTTCAAGCAGTCAGGTATGGATGTGAAAGTTGGACCATAAAGAAAACTGAGCACTGAAGAACTGATGCTTTTGAATTGTGGTGTTGAAGAAGACTCTTAAGAGTCCTTTGGAGTGCAAGGAAGAAAGCAGAGACATTTCTTTGCCAACAAAGGTCTGTCTAGTCAAAGCTATGGTTTTTCAAGCAGTCAGGTATGGATGTGAAAGTTGGACCATAAAGAAAACTGAGCACTGAAGAACTGATGCTTTTGAATTGTGGTGTTGAAGAAGACTCTTAAGAGTCCTTTGGAGTGCAAGGGTATCAAACCAGTCAATCCTAAAGGAAATTGGTCCTGAATATTTACTGGAAGGACTGATGCTGAAGCTGAAACTCCAATATTTCACCACCTTATGTGAAGAACTGACTCATTGAAAAAGACCCTGATGCTGGGAAAGATTGAAGGTGGGAGGAGAAAGGGATGACAGAAGATAAGACGGTTGGATGGCATTCCCAACGTGATGGACATGAGTATGAGCAAGCTCTGGGAGTTGGTGAATGGATATGGAAATCTGGCATGCTGCAGTCCATGGGGTTGCAGAGTGTCAGAGAGGACTGAGTAACTGAACTGAACTGCTGTGAGGTTGTCAACTTAAAAAAAAAAATACACAACGTGAGAGTTGAAGTTAAGTTTTATTTGGGGCAATATGAGGACTGCAGCCTGGGAGACAACACCTCAGATAGCTCTGAGAAATGGTTCCAAAGAGGTAGAGGGGAAAGACAGTATGTATATGATTTTGGTAAAGGGTGAGTACATGCAATCAAGCATGTTTATTTTTTAGAAAGTTTCCTCTTGTTTCATGAACTTCTGGTAGTCATGAGAAATAGTTGTCATCATGAAGGATGTTAGTGCTTTTCTAAATATGAGATATAAGAACTGGGCTTATAAAACCAGCTCCTAAGAATATCTGTGTATCTGAAGACCTGTCCTGCCAGTTTTCTGGGAGCACAGAGTGCCTTAGTTCTGCTCTCTCCTTCAGGGTGTGTTGGAGATCAGCAACAGCACATGAGTTAATCCTTGCAGAGATAGATGGCAAATACTCATGGAAAGTGACAGTTTATGGTTAATAGGGCCATCTCATGGTAATAAATTCAACCATACTTTGGAAGGCATTTCATCCTACATTGCTAGAAAGTCACATTCCCAGGTCTCACAAAGATGTCTCAGATATGCCACTGAATGTGCTATTATGGACTAGGTCTTACCAACAGGAATCAAAGGGCTCTGACTAACCTGTCTTACTTAAACTGTTATAGTTCAGGAAAAATTCTCTCTTGTTGTGTCTTCCCATATCTAGAGTTATGCTATTATAATCATTGGTTACATAGAAAACTGTATTTGACCAACTGCTTCACATTGCCTAGTCATCATTATTTTTGTTGGGGGTTCAGTCACACATTTGGTAATGCAAGGAACAACAATCTTGTAAAACAGGCAAAGTACAAATAGCACAGCAATATTATTAAAGCCATAAGTAAGAATTAAGCTGAGAACTTTGATTAGGTTGTCCCAGTCTATTCTCAGGTCATCTGACTTAGACTATTCTGTACCAATCTTTATCTTTCAGGTAAATTATATTGGCACTGTCCATAAGGTCCTCAGTCCAATTTCCTAGTGTTGGGAAATTTCTCATGCTGGTGATCTTTAGTATAGTTTAATCATTCCCAAGATAAAGGAGGATTTTAAATCTTAAATGACCAGAGCCTGGTGTTAACCACATAAATCCATCCTATAATTGTGGGAGGTTTTATTCCTTGGTTGAATTTTTGCTTGTTGCTCTGATTGAGCTTGAGTAACTTAGAGGAAAACTCATATAATAGCTATGGTCAGAGCAGGCATTATTAATTGGCCAGATGAGAGGATCCCACTTAGTAATATCAAAGGTAACCTGAACAGGACTGAACTTTCTTTCTTCTAAAATAAAAATTTTTGAGTCATCCAATTAGAGCCTTGGAGTGGAAAAATCCACCAAGGTAATCTAGAAGTGCTAGACACAGGTCATTGGCCACAACCCAACAATGGGACTGATTTTTTAAACTAGGAAATTATTGTGTCCATGATAGAAAAGAATTTATTTATATGCAAAGGTCTAAGAAGTCAAGAGAAGGAAATGGCAACCCACTCCAGTATTCTCGCCTGGAGAATCCCATGGACAGAGGAGCCTGGCGGGCTACAGCGGATGGAGTCACAAGGGTCAGACACAACTTAGCGACTAAACCAACCAACCAACCAAGAAGTCANGGAAATGGCAACCCACTCCAGTATTCTCGCCTGGAGAATCCCATGGACAGAGGAGCCTGGCGGGCTACAGCGGATGGAGTCACAAGGGTCAGACACAACTTAGCGACTAAACCAACCAACCAACCAAGAAGTCAAGAAAACATTATAAATGATCATATGAATCAGGCCCAACATCTTGGATAAGCTGTCTACTTCTGATAGTCTTCTTTTTGTTCTGGTGTAGGTGTAGCATCTTGTGTTTGAGCATTGTTTCAAGGTGAGTGTGAGGCCAGCCATCCTTGTTAGAGACTAGTCCAGTGTAGGGGCCTTTAGAAGCTGGGATTAGTCCAAGAGTCAGTTTTCCTATCAGTCAAGAGTACCTAATAAGAAGTCCTTCCATCCAGGTTAGAGAGAGTCTTTTAAACTGTATCCTTCCCAGTATGCAGATTATGGGGCATATGATCTTCATGCAAAGATAACTGAGATAAGCTTCAGAAACAAAACTTAGAGCGCACTTTTAATGATTCAATTGAGTTGACATTAGTAGAGCATCACAGCAAAGAACTATCTGGAAGGTGAGTCAGTAAACACATGCCTCCTTTCACAAAACTGAGATTTAACATTCATTGAAACCATCTTTTTCTCTCTCAAATTACATTCGTTTCACTAAATATATTCAATTAACACTAATTTGTTGCAAAATAAGCTGGTCTCAAAAAAATCCTTGGGCTGATAATGTATATAAGCATAACTGATCATAGACCTTTTTGCTTTGCTGAAACTTTTTTAAAAAGTCTCAGAATGAATGTTAAAAAAACAACTTCTCAGAACTAGGAAAGTTATGGCAAAGGCTTATCACAGGTTTAGCCTAATGGGTCTAGGTGAATTCCTCCCTTCTCAAGGTCCTCAAAATACCTGGAGATTTCTGTACTGATGAGGTAAGCCTTCCTTCCTAAGTTATCTGATAAAGCTGCTGGAAACCTAAGAGTTTATAATCTCTGGAGGGAATGATAGAGAAAAAAAGACAAGGGTTTCTGTTTACAAAAATTTAACTTACCAAATTACGTTTAGTTTGAAGGGAAGGTTTCCTTATACCTGTAAAACACAGATTCAAACTAGCAATTTTTTCAGACAAAAACCATAAAAATTATAAGCATAATCACTAGTTCATTCAGCCCTTTTGTTAATCTTTGTGAAATCATCAGATTTCCCATTAGAATCCTGTAATCTCTTACCCAGTTCAGCATTATGGTCTGAAAGTCAGAAACGTGTATTTATCCAAAAGTCTTTTCCATAAATTTTCTTAAAGAGGAAGCATTTTTACAAATGCCCATCAGAATAAAACGGTAACTCTCTGTAATGACAAAAGACTTAAGGCATGTTTAAAATCTGAAACTTTGTTACTGCTGTGACAACACTTTATGTTAGTAACTAGAATTATGACTGATAACATTTTATCAGAACATTTTAGGAACTCCATATAATTTCTAGGATATCTATGTTAGTAGAATTTACCATACTATATAACCTGAGGAGATTTATTTTTCATTTGACAATAATTTCCATGCAATTCAACAGACCAGATGAATCTAATTAGATTAATATCTCTCTTCGGGATGTTTCAGAGGCCCTTTGAAGCATCCCAGAGTCAGAGTTCAAAAAGATTCCATTAGACTGTGATTTTTAGGAAGTTTTGTTAAAGAACATTGAAAGGATTTAGAACGCTCAGTCAGCTAGGATCATATGTCACTTGTGAAACAATAGTTATTCACTTAGCCAAAGTAGCAATAAAAGATTCCAAAGGCAACTACAGAACAGATCGTTTAAGATGTAAACAGACTTAAAAATCTATTATCATAGGCAGCTCCACAACTGAAGAAAGCTTGTAACATTTACAGATAGAAAAGTCAAATTCAAGTTTTGTGCCAGTTTACTTTTAAATTCATTTACTCAGTTAAATTTATTTTAATCTTGGTCAAAACTGATCATGCACAAAACTCATTTTCTCAGGGTCCACTTTCCACAAAATCTTTATCACTTTCTTTATTCATAATTTTATTTTCCCATTCAGAAAAATATACCTGTTAGTCTGATCTACTTCCTTTTCCCTTAACAAAATGCATTTCCATTCCTCATACTTTCTTTTCTAAAGACACGCATCCTACTTCCTTGAGCAACCATGAACTATCCTTTATATTAGCATTCTGTAGATTGGTGAACATAAATACCAGTGGCAATTTCTAAAAACATTTGCTTTCCTATAGAGAACATCTCAGGGTGGCACCAAACATTATTCATTAATTGTTCAAAATCTCTTTAGTTTCTCTGTAAGAGAAAGCTGAGTAAATGAGTGAAGTCGCTCAGTCGTGTCTGACTCTTTGCGACCCCATGGACTGTAGCCTACCAGGCTCCTCTATCCATGGGATTTTCCAGACAATAGTACTGGAGTGGGCTGCCATTTCCTTCTCCAGGGATCTTCCCGACCCAGGGATCGAACCTGGGTCTCCTGCATTGTAGACAGACGCTTTANTCAGTCGTGTCTGACTCTTTGCGACCCCATGGACTGTAGCCTACCAGGCTCCTCTATCCATGGGATTTTCCAGACAATAGTACTGGAGTGGGCTGCCATTTCCTTCTCCAGGGATCTTCCCGACCCAGGGATCGAACCTGGGTCTCCTGCATTGTAGACAGACGCTTTACCATCTGAGCCACCAAAGAGGAAACTAGTGTTCAGTAATTAATGTTTCAGAATCTTATTTTATTTGGAAGGATCTATCTATTCAATAAACTTCCATTACTCAGTTTAGAACAACCCTTAGAAATTCAAGTTACCCAAATCTGGAAAGACTATTTTAGACAGACATTCCTAAAGTATAATTATACTTAATAGAGTTTATCTAAAAGCTCCTATCTCATTTACGTTTTCTTTCCTTAAAACTTTCTTCACTCAAGTTAATTTCCTTGCTGACAAACTTGTAACAGACATAACATATTAAACCTAGGCACAATGAAAATGTTATGCTTAATATTAATGACTCTTAGAGGTGTCTACATTAAATAAATCAACAAACAAATGTTAAATCAGTTCAGTTTAGTCACTCAGTTGTGTCCGACTCTTTACGACCCCATGAATTGCAGCACGCCAGGCTTTCCTGTCCATCACCAACTCCCGGAGTTCACTCAAACTCATGTCCATCGAGTCAGTGATGCCATCCAGCCATCTCATCCTCTGTCATCCCCTTCTCCTCCTGCCCCCAATCCCTCCCAGCATCAGAGTCTTTTCCAATAAGTCAACTCTTCGCATGAGGTGGCCAAAGTACTAGAGTTTCAGCTTTAGCATCATTTCTTCCAAAGAAATCCCAGGGTTGATCTCCTTCGGAATGTACTGGTTGGATTTCCTTGCAGTCCAAGGGACTCTCAAGAGTCTTCTCCAACACCACAGTTCAAAAGCATCAATTCTTCAGCGCTCAGCTTTCTTCACAGTCCAACTCTCACATCCATACATGACCACTGGAAAAACCATAGCCTTGACTAGANGCTATCTCATCTTCTGTCAGCCCCTTCTCCTCCTGCCCCCAATCCCTCCCAGCATCAGAATCTTTTCCAGTGAGTCAACACTTCGAATGAAGTGGCCAAAGTACTGGAGTTTCAGCTTGAGCATCATTCCTTCCAAAGAAATCCCAGGGCTGATCTCCTTCAGAATGGACTGGTTGGATCTCTTTGCCATCCAAGGGACTCTCAAGAGTCTTGTCCAACACCACAGTTCAAAAGAAGCAATTCTTCAGCGCTCAGCCTTCTTCACAGTCCAACTTTCACATCCATACATGACCACAGGAAAAACCATAGCCTTGATTAGATGGACCTCAGTCGGCAAAGTAATGTCTCTGCTTTTCCATATGCTATCTAGGTTGGTCAAAACTTTTCTTCCAAGGAGTAAGAGTCTTTTATTTTCATGGCTGCAATCACCATTTGCAGTGATTTTGGAGCCCCAAATAATAAAGTCTGACATTGTTTCCACTATTTCCCAGGTATATATCAATCATAATTCATGTTCATATGCATGTAGGTCTGTTTCTAGACTTTCTATTCTGTTCCATTGGTCAGTTTTTCTATCTTTGTATTAATACATCACTGTCTTAAAATTTACTCTAAAAATGCTGTACTAAAACCCAGTAGAGTATTATATCAATATTGTTACAGAGTATTAAATTTCATGGAATGTTTTGGCTTTGTTGATGGTGGCCATTCTGTGTTTCCTGCTTTACTAAATTCTGCTCTTATTTCTATGATTTTTGTCCTTTAACTTTCCTTTGGGATTAATTTTATCTGACTCTAGAGGTTTTAATCTAAGATATGCTCTGCAGATTGCAAATTTTCCCTTAAAAAATAGATTTAGCTATATGCAAGTTCTACTGTTTATCATCATCTGTTCAAAATGTTTTCTAACTTATTTTGTGGGTTTTTTTCTTTGTTCCAAGAATTATTCAAAATTAGACTGCAAATGTGCAAATATAAAGAAACTTTCTGGTCATTTTTTATATTATAAAATTCTATCAAACTTTATTTAAATTAAGCTTGTTCAAAGAATATTCTCTATTTGCTGTTAATTTTTTGAAGTATATGACTTAGGCTGCACAGTCCAGGACATGGTCAATTTTAGCAATACTTTCATGACTCTGGAGTTAATAGTTAATTGTAGTTTTCTATATGTGTGAATATGGTCAGGTTTCACACAACACACTAACAAACATTAAACCACTTTTGGAATGAATATAGAATGAAACAATGGAATAACTGAAATGTGACTATGATGCATGAACTTTTTTCCTAAAGAAAAAAAAATACAGAGTTGTTTTTGCACACTTCTTCCTATGATATATCATGTTATAAAATTTATATCATAAGATCAGGTGTAGTCATGCAGCCGTTTTGAGGTTTTGATGAAGTTTTGAATTAAAAAAGTAATGTTCTCTATATGAGAGAAAAATGAATTGAACATTTTCAGAACCCACTTGATATTCTTGGATTCTGTGTTAGAAGAAAACAAGAAGCTTTCTGGGTTAATTATTTCTTTCAATTAATTGTTAAAAATATTTTCAGGAGAATATAGCTTCCAGGAAGTTATTTTTAAATGCTAAAAATAAAAAGCACAGCTACTTTTATTCCAATCAATCTTTAATAATTTGTACTGTTTTGAGATATTAAAATTGCTATAATAATTACCCACTAATATTTTGTTAATAAACTCATTTCTCATATATCATGAAGCAAATGCTGCTCATTTGCTGTTTGATTATAATACCAGAAAGGGTAACTTTAAAATAATACACACACATTGAATTTTCTCTGACTATAGAACCAACATAAGTATACTTGATGCTTGGGGCTGGTGCACTGAGACGACCCAGAGGGATGGTACAGGGAGGGAGGAGGGAGCTGGGGTTTAGGACAGGGAACATGTGTATACCTGTGGCGGATTCATGTTGATGTATGGCAAAACCAATACAATATTGTAAAGTAATTAACCTCCAATTAAAATAAATAAATTTATATTAAAATATATTAATATATAAAAATTAGGAAAAATATCCAACATAATTATTAAATACAGGAAAACAGATCCCAGATGGAATCACTTAAGTGAGTAGAGCCCATGTCACCAAGCCAAAACTTAATTAACTTAATTTGATGTTGCCAGGAATGGGATCTTATACCAATCAACAAGAAGTTGCCTAACCAGTTTTAGTTAGGTTATCTGTCTGATAACACCCTTCCATCCCTATAAAGAAAGTAACCTTACAATAGCCAGTTTACTTTTTTTTCCTCCTATGACTTATTGTTTCTGCTTCCTAGTGCCTATAGAATCTCTTGCCTTGTATAGCTCTTCAAGTCTCCTTTCTAGATGATAGATTGAATGCTACATGATC
>SJYX01022317.1:73036-116395 GCA_006410675.1 Oreotragus oreotragus | reverse complement strand
CAGGCTACTCCGTCCATTGGATTTTCCAGGCAAGAGTATTGGGGTGGGGTGCCATTGCCTTCCCCGTTGATTTTAATGAGTGTATAGTAATTGTTCATTTGTCTGTACTTTATTTCTAAAATATCCAACCATTGAGTATCTTTTCCCCAATTTTTGCACCATTCTATAAAACTACAATGCATGTCTGTTCCATACACTTTAATACACACATTCTTATTTCTTAGGGAAAATTCCAGCAGTTGATTTGCAGTATATACGCTTCTTATTATTTAAATTGTATATTTCTACCTTTTCTTCTAAAAATATTTTCAATTTACTATCTGTTATGGTTAGTTTTATATGACAATATAGCTAAGCTATAGTTCCCTATTGTTTAAACACTAGCCTAGGTGTTGCTGTGAAGGCAATTTTTATGTTGTTTGCATCAATTGACTTTAAATAAAGGAGATGACTCTCCATAACGTGAATAGAACTCATCTTATCAATTGAAAGACTTTGAGAGCAAAACTGACGTTTCCCTGAAGAAGAATAAAATTTTACTTGTGACCTGCAGTGTCAATTCCTGCCCCAAATTTTCAGTCTGAAGCCCTGCTCTTGTACTTATCCAGCCAAACATCACAATTGCATAAACCAGTTCCTCAAAATAATTACCCTGATATATATTTCCTGCTGGGTCTCTTTCTCTGGGAAAGCTTTTACTGATACAGATACTGGTGCCTAGAGCACAGAGAGTTCTGGGATGAAGGCTTGCCCCAATATATAGCTAGCATTTTACCATTACATTTACACCATTGAGGCAGGATTCATGTTAACTGAGCATGGAATTAGATTCATTATTTATTTTATTTTTTATTTTTATTTTTTTCCAGTTAGAGGCTAATTATAATATTGTGGTGGGTTTTTGTCATACATTGAAATAAATTTGATTCATAATTGCAGTTGGACTTTATGATAGTTTTTTTTTTGTTTTCAAAATCTCAAGACATGTCTTTCTTAATTAGCACTAGGCACATGGAATTTAATTTCTTAAGGCATTTTTTTCCCCATTTTTTTTTGGATAAATAGCAGTGTGTCAGGTGATGAACCTTTGACCATCCACTCCAATCCATAGACTTATCATGATGTTTCATCTGAATAAATGAACAGAAGAACTCATGCTCGTGGAAAATTATTTTGAGCATATAAAATTTGAGGTTATTCCTTGAAATTTATTGTGATTTTTATCATTTTAATACAATTTCTACTCATCGCACCAGGTAGATTGTTTCACCATCAAGAATATATATATATATAGTCTATGTACTAATTCTGCAGGCTTTCATCTTTAAATAAGCATGGGACTTTTCTTTCAACTTAAAATTCTGCATTGTTTATTCTTGTTTTCCAAGCTATTATCATTTTTAAAATAAATTATCCATTGTAAATGATAACCAGGATGGTGTTTCATCTTTTCTCATACATATATTTCAGCAAACTGGCCACTAAACTGAAGGAAGATGAAAGGTAAGTATGTCCACCTCCATTATGACAATGTAGACTATCAGGTTTCCTTTGCTGAAAATGCAATTCTAGTATTTCATCTAGTAGTATTGTTATTTTAATCAAGAGACACACTTTTAACAGCAGTCATATCTTTCCTCATAGGCTTATTAGAGTGACAATGCTGTTCTGATTGTGCCCAGCTGAATCCAGCAGGAATTGATGAAATGTAGGAAAACCATCATAGAACATTCTTGTTTAACAGTTGATGATACAGTTTCCCTAGCACATTGTGCAGTGCAATATTTTTCCATCAAATATTTTTAATGCTGTCTCTAAAACCAGCACAGAAGATGCTTTAAA
Organism: Oreotragus oreotragus; assembly: GCA_006410675.1. NCBI lineage: Eukaryota > Metazoa > Chordata > Mammalia > Artiodactyla > Bovidae > Oreotragus > Oreotragus oreotragus. The sequence goes on along the minus strand of SJYX01022317.1, from coordinate 114,553 downwards.
GGTAAAATCAATAGAATAGTTTTGCTATTTTGGGTAACTAAAAACATATATAGAACTCTCTTGAGGACTCCTGGTGTTGAACTATCTTTTAACTGTTATTTTACAAAATTTGTAGTTATTTATTTATATTTGTCATTTGTACTTACACAAGTAAATGCTAACTGTACGAAAAAGATCTTAGTGACCCAGATAAACACAATGGTGTTATCACTCACCTAGAGCCAGCCATCCTGGAATGTGAAGTCAAGTGGGCTTTAGGAAGCAAAACTATGAACAAAGCTAGTGGAAGGGGTGGAATTCCAGCTGATCTATTTCAAATTTTAAGAGATGATCCTGTTTAAGTGCTGTACTCAATATGCCAGCAAAGTGGGAAAAATCATCAGTGGCACAGGATTGGAAAAAGTTAGTTTTCATTCCAATCTCAAAGAAGGACAATGGCAAAGAATGTACAAACTGCTGCACAATTGTGCTCATCTCACACACTAGCAACATAATGCTCAAAATTCTTCAACAGTAGGTTGAAGTTAAGCTTCAACAGTATGTGAAGTGAGAACTTCCAGATGTTCAAGCTGGATTTAGAAAAGACAGAGGAATGAGAGATCAAATTGCCAGCATCCATTGAATCATAGAAAAATCAAGTGAATTCCAGAACAAAAATACATCTTCTTATGCTTTATTGCTTATGTTAGAGACTTTGACTGTGTGGATCACAACAAACTGGAAAATTCTTAGAGATGTGAATAACAGACCACCTTTCCTGCCTCCTGAGAAACCTGTATGCAGGTCAAGAAGAAACTGTTAGAACTGGACATGGAGCAACAGACTGGTTTCAAACTGGGTAAGGAGTACATCAAGGATGTTTATTATCACCCTGCTTCTTTAACTTATGCAGAGTACATAGTAAGAAATACTGGAATGGCTGAAGCACAAGCCGGAATCAAGATACTCAGGAGATATATCAATAAGCTCAGATATGCAGATGACAACATCCAACTGGCAGTAAGTGGAGGAACTAAAGAGCCTCTTAATAAAAGTGAAAGAGGAGAGTGAAAAAGCTGGCTTACAACTCAACATTCAGAAAACTAAGATCATGCCATCCGGCCCCATCACTTCATTGCAAGTAGATGGGGAAACAGTGGAAACAGTGACAGACTTTACTCTCTTGGGCTCCAAAATCATTGTAGATGGTGACTGCATCCATGAAATTGGAAGAAAAGCTATAAGAAGGCTGGACAGCATATTAAAAAGCAGACACATTACTTTGCCAACAAAGTTCATCTAGTCAAAGCTATGGTTTTTCCAGTAGTCATGCATGGATGTGAGAGTTGGACCATAAGGAAAGCTGAGTATCCAAAGAAAGGCAATGCCAAAGAATACTCAAACTACCGCACAATTGCACTCATCTCATATGCTAGTAAAGTAATGCTCAAAATTCTCCAAGCCAGGCTTCAGCAATACGTGAACCGTGAACTTCCTGATGTTCAAGCTCGATTTAGAAAAGGCAAAGGAACCAGATATCAAATTGCCAACATCCGCTGGATCATGGAGAAAGCAAGAGAGTTCCAGAAAAACATCTATTTCTGCTTTATTGACTATGCCAAAGCCTTTGACTGTGTGGATCACAAGAAACTGTGGAAAATTCTGAAAGAGATGGGAATACCAGATTACCTGACCTACCTCTTGAGAAATCTATATGCAAGTGAGGAAGCAACAGTTAGAACTGGACATGGAGAAACAGACTGGTTCCAAATAGGAAAAGGAGTATGTCAAGGCTGTATATGGTTATCCTGCTTATTTAACTTATATGCAGAGTACATCATGAGAAACACTGGGCTGGATGAAGCACAAGCTGGAATCAAGATTGCTGGGAGAAATATCAATAACCTCAGGTATGCAGATGATACCACCCTTATGGCAGAATGTGAAGAAGAACTAAAGAGCTTCTTGATGAACATGAAAGAGGAGATGAAAAAGTTGGCTTAAAGCTCAACATTCAGAAAACTAAGATCATGACATCTGGTCCCATCACTTCTTTGGAAATAGATGGGGAAACAGTGGAAAAACTGAGAGACTTTATTTTGGGGGGGCTCAAAATCACTGCAGATGGTGACTGCAGCCATGAAATTAAAAGACACTTACTCCTTGGAAGGAAAGTTATGACCAACTTAGACAGAATATTAAAAAGCAGAGACATTCCTTTGCCAACAAAGGTCCATCTAATCAAGTCTATGGTTTTTCCAGTAGTCATGCATGGATGTGAGAGCTGGACTATAAAGAAAGCTCAGCACCAAAGAATTGATGCTTTCGAACTATGGATTTTTGAGAAGACTCTTGAGAGGACTGCAAGGAGATCCAACCAATCTATCCTAAAGGAGATCAGTCCTGAGTGTTCATTGAAAGAACTGATATTGAAGCTGCAACTCCAATAATTAGGCCATTTGATGCAAATCGCTGACTCCTTGGAAAAGACCCTGATACTGGGAAAGATTGAGAGCAGGAGGAGAAGGGGACGACAGAGGATGAGATGGTTGGATGGCCTCACCAACTCAATGGTGATGAGTTGGAGTAAACTCTGGGAGTTGGCAATAGACAGGGAGGCCTGGCGTGCTGTAGTCCACGGGCTTGCGAAGAGTCGGATATGACTGAGCAGCTGAACGCAACTGAACAGATTAAAACTACAATGAGGTATCACCTCACACTGGTCTGAATGGCCCTCATCAAACATCTGGAGAGGGTGTGGAGAAAAGGGAACCCTCTTGCACTGTTGTTGGGAATGTAAATTGGTACAACGACTATGGAGAACAGTATGAAAGTTCCTTAGAAAACTAAAAAGAGGACTACTTATGACACAACAATCCTACTACTGGTTTATACACCCTGAGAAAACCACAACTCAAAAGGGTACATGTACCCCAGTGATCATTGCCACACACGGCAGCCACTGTCCATTTACAGCAGCCGGGACAAGGAAGTAACATAGATGCCCGTTGACAAGAGGAATGGATAAAGAAGGGGTCGTGCATATATACAGCGAAATATTACTTGGCCATAAAAAGGAACAAGATTGGCTCGCTTGCAGAGGCATGGATTGACCAAGAAAAATGCCCATGAGTTTTTAGTTAAGTTTTATTGGGGAGGGGAATTAGGACTAGAACCCAGAAGACAGTATTTCAGATAGCAGAGATATCCACCCAAGAGCAGGGGGAAAGGTCTATACTGTACTATACTTGGGATTTTGGTGAGGGTCATACATGCAAGATGATGAGTTAATTTCAAGCTTTCTTCTAGGCTTTTTGTTCTTTCAAAATTCTGAGAATCCTAAAACAAGTTTTTTTTATCGAACTTTCTCTGAGCATGTAAAAAGAACTAATTTTGGATGTCAGCTACAAATTGGTGTTTGCCATCTACCCCTACAAGGACTAAATCATATGCGGCTTCAGCTGCTGACTTTAAACACCCCCTGAATGGAGTTTAGAGTAGAAAGCAGAAATAAGACACCCTGTGCTCTGGGAAAAACTGACAGAACAGGTCTTCAGATAGTTATTTCAGAAGCCAATTTCATAAACCCAATTCTTGTATCTCCTCACACAAAAGCATTAAGTTCCTTCATGGTGATGGCTGCTCCTGGTGACAAGCAGAAACCTTCTGCAAAAAAGATGCGCTTGATTGAATGCACCTCCCTTCACTAAATCACATCTATACTGACCTTCCCCCCTGCCTCCTGGGAGCAGTTTCTCAGAGCTATCTGAAATATGGTCTCCCCAGTTATAGTCATCCTTCTGCACCCAATAAAACTTAACTTACAACTTCATGTGCATTTTTTTTTAAGTCGGCATGGAGTTTCAAAAGTTTCACCTTAACCAGTTTTCTCTGGAGTCTGAAGAATATTATTGGTGGCCACACAATGTTTAAAAAACAATCATCTTTCTCTTTAGTCATATTTTTATAGCTAAAATCCTTCTTAATAAATTGCACCTGAATTCACCACTTTACAAAAGGCAACCAATCACTTAATGGAATACACACACACACCCCCCCTCAAAGACAGAAGGGTCACAAACCCTCCAGAGGATATGGAGTCCCAAACAAATGCTTCCCAACAAAAAACAGGCCTCAATCACAGATACACATCAGAACCAACTGGCAAAAATGCCCAAATAGCACTTCATGCTCAAAAGAAGTTAGCCAGGTACACGCAAGAGGACTTGTTCTTCAGCTAGTCCAGAAGCATCTTTCCGTTCCAAAAAGGAAAATTGTACACTGGCAGCCTGTGCTGAGCAGGAGAGAAGCTAGGAGGATCCTGGAAACATATGGTTTCAGCAACTACTGGGAACATCCCCCAAACCCCCTCCCAGGGCCAGAGAGCCATGAGCAGCAGCTCCTCACATCCTTCCCAGCGGGGCATCATGGCAGCAGCTCAGCGTGGGGGAAACCCCACCCTGGGAACCAGCTATCGCGAGAGCCCAGCCTCACCTGGGCGCCAAAACCTGTTAGTGAAAGTGGTTCCATGCCGGGGTCCAGCCCCGGTTGGATCCAGGGTAATGGAAGGGTGAACGGCGTCGGCGATTAGGAGAGATTTATTAGAGATATAAAGGAAGATTAGGAAAGAATAGTGTAGTGGAGAAAATAGAGGAGAAAAGAGGCTGACATTCCTTGGTTTACACAGAAAGTCAATAAAGTCTGGAGACAAGAGACTTGCACTGTTTACATAGGCTGCAGGCACCCTCCCGGTCTCCCGAGGGAGTGAAGATGCAGGGCGCCTTCCCATTCAGGTCTTAGAAGCCCAGGCAAATAAGTAAACACAGCGGACCTCTGTGCTCCAGATGGGAATCAGCCTGAAAAGGAGAGTAAGAAAAGACGACACAGGGAAACCAGTCTTTCAAGGAACTGGTCCATCTCTTTATTTTTCAGGAAAGCTTTTATACTTTAAGTTGTACATAGGGATAAATGGAAAATACAAAGTCATGCAGGGTCAGCAGTCCTGACCCTTATCGATACCAGGCACTTCTCTATGCATGTATACAAAGGTCTTAGGTGGTTTTACATCATCTTAGGGCCAGGGGGCCTGCTAACATTTTATGACCCTTTCCTTCTGATAATGGTCAGTCAACCAGAAAACTTATTTTCTCCAAGGGTGATTTTTCTTAAGTCAGGCGCCACCCTCCGAAGGCACCAGATAAAGTTGCAAAGGTGCAGTGGGCTATAATCAAGAAAAGAATTTACTAGCCTAAGGTTTAACACGATTAATATCAAAGGTTATTACTTATTTTTTCCATATGCTAGTTATATCAATTAATGTATACAGAGGATAAGGGATATGGAGACATAGCAGCAAATATTGGCTCAACAATGAAACCCTCCACCGGTACTATTCTAACAATCCACTGCTGCTGCTACTGCTGCTAAGTCACTTCAGTCGTGTCCGACTCTGTGTGACCCCATAGATGGCAGCCCACCAGGTTCCCCCGTCCCTGGAATTCTCCAGGCAAGAACACTGGAGTGGGTTGCCATTTCCTTCTCCAATGCATGAAAGTGAAAAGTGAAAGTCGCTCAGTCATATCCAACTTGTAGCGACCCCATGGACTGCAGCTTGCCAGGCTCCTCCATCCATGGGATTTTCCAGGCAAAAGTACTGGAGTGGGGTGCCAATGCCTTCTCCACTAATGCTACACTAATAATTTCTAACTTCTCAAAAGGCTCTGTATTTAGAAAGTTTAGAGCGTCTCGTGCCTCTCACGGTTGGGAGGCTGTGAACAACTACATGTATGGTTGTGAAGTCCGGATAAACTTGTCAGGCAGGCTAGAGAGCCATCAGAGGAGCTTTTGGACTGAGACACTCTTGTTACGCCCAGGAGACTCATTAACTGGAGCTCTAAGTTAACTTTTTCCCAAGAAAGGTGGCAGGGGATAGCCCCGTGTTAGTGTCAGAAGATTTGGTGAAAGGCATAATGCAATAAGGCAGACAGACTCTGGTTTTGGGGTAGCTGCTCGAGAAAGTCCGGAGGGGGGGTCCCTCAAGGCTTGATCTCGCCTTTGCCCTATCAGGCCTCTTCCTGATGACCTTTGCCATGAGCGGGATTCTCCGTGCTGGCTCCCGGCGGATCCGGGTACTCCCACCTCAAAAGCCAATAAAGAGACAAGGTTGGTGGAAAAGAAAGTTTGCTTTATTTTGAAGGCTGGTAACCAAAGAGGGAGGGCAGACTGCTGTCCAAAGCCTGACTTCCCGCACTGACAACCAGCAGGCAAGAGCTCTTTTAGACAGAGGCAGGGAAAGGGCTCCATGCAGAAACAGCAGAGTCATCGTGGAATTGGTCATCAGTGGTCTGACAATTGCCATCTTCATTGTTTTAAGTATAGTTAATCTTCAGTTCCCTTGGACTGCAAGGAGATCCAACCAGTCCATTCTGAAGGAGATTAACCCTGAGATTTCTTTGGAAGGAATGATGCTAAAGCTGAAACTCCAGTACTTTGGCCACCTCATGCGAAGAGTTGACTCATTGGAAAAGACTCTGATGCTGGGAGGGATTGGGGGCGGGAGGAGAAGGGGACGACCGAGGATGAGATGGCTGGATGGCATCATGGACTCGATGGACGTGAGTCTGAGTGAACTCCGGGAGATGGTGGTGGACAGGGAGGCCTGGCGTGCTGTGATTCCTGGGGTCGCAAAGAGTCGGACACGACTGAGCGACTGAACTGACTGAATCTTCAGTTCCAAGTTAGTTTGTTCCCGTTTCTTTGAATTCCCAGTCCTTGGAACTGTGGCACCTTATGTTATAGCTACAGTCTGGTCTTTATGTGATTAAATTATTCCATGTGGTGGAGGTTTCAGTATCTACAAGTCAGCTCACAGAACATTTCTGAGTATTATCTACAGTGTTTGAGGAGGAATGAAAGGTTCTTGACTTTGTGTCTTACTCGTTCAGTCGTGTCCGACTCTTTGTGACCCCACGGGGTGTAGCCCGCCAGGCTCCTCCGTCCATGTGATTTTCCAGACAAGAATACTGGAGTGAGTTGCCATTTCCACAGACTATATGATTGTTTTGTCCTGATTGACCACTTTGTTTCTGCATTTTCTCACTTCTCTGATTAAACTTATTCTTAGGCTAAAGTTTTTCCCCGGACGAAAGCTGGCTGAGAACATGGGGGCCAGTGATTATAAGGGCCTCTTTTTTAGAAAGAAGGAATTGTTTGCATAAAAATAAGTTTTGTAATCTCCCACAATTCTATTATTTTCTAGGAAAAAAAAAAAAAGTATACCTCCCCCAGAAAGAGCCCAAAGTGCCCAGCAGTCCACAGCTGGAACCACCTGGACTTTCTTAAAAACTGAACTTGCTTATTTTGTAAAGTTGTATTTATTAATTTTGGGCTGTGCTGGCTCTTTGCTGCCCACAGGCTCCTCTCTAGCTGCGGCGATCGGGGACAGCTCTCTAGTTGCAGCGTACAGGCCTCTCATCATGGCGGCTTCTTTCGTTTGAGAGCACAAGCTCTGAAGCACATGGCCTTCAGTGGTTGCGATTCCCAGCCTCAAGAGCACAGGCTCGGCAGCTGTGGTGCACAGACCTGGCTGCCCCAGGGCATGTGGGATCTCCCCTGACCAGGGCTCAAACCTGGGTCTCCGGCATTAGCAGGTATAGTCTTTACCACTGAACCACCAGAGGAGCCCCCACCGGGGCTTTTAGCATGTGTGCTAATTAGCATGTCAGAACAAGGCACACAGGGTGAGCCATCTGTAGCTTCAAATCCCAACTGTACATCCTACCATTTACGTGGTTGCCTCATTTATATGACGATAATATGGTTGAGGGTGACTCTAAGAATTCACACATGTAAAACACTTGCTTCTGTCTTATAATTAATGGACTTCCCTGGTGGCTCAGACGGTAAAGCATCTGCCTACAATGCGGAAGACCTGGGTTTGATCCCTGGGTCGAGAAGATTCCCTGGAGTAGGAAATGGCAACCCACTTCAGTACTCTTGCCTGGAAAATCCCATGGATGGAGGGACCTGAAAGGCTACAGTCCATGGGGTCGCAGAGTTGGACATGACTGAGTGACTTCACTTTACATCCAATTAATGGTAGCTGTTAAGATTACGAATGTCGATATCTACTGAACACAGGCATCTGCAAGATCTGAGAAATCACTTTTATAAACTCCTGGACCAGAAAATGTGTCCTACTTAATGGCAGGTCATGGCCTGTGATGTCCGCAGGCTAGCATGGAGCCACTAATAGTAAGAATTATTAGGGTCTTTTTAGACTAAGTCACATGGTAAAAATTACACATGTGCAATACCTTTTTTACTGATGCATAGTTGATTGACAATCTTGTGTTAGCTTCAGGTGTATAGCAAAGGGATTCAGTTATATTTTTTTCAGATACTTTTCCAGTATAGGTTATTGCAGGATATTGAATTTAGTTCCCTGTGCTATACAATAAAATTCTTGTGGCTAATCTATCTTATATAGAGAAGTTTGTACCTGTTAATCCCATATTCCTAAATTATTCCTCCTCCCACATTCCCCTTTGGTATCCATAAGTTTGTTTTCTATATCTGTGAGTTTGTTTCTGTTTTGTATAAATTCACTTGTATTATTTTTTAGGTTCCACATACGTTATATCATCTAATGTGTATCTCTGTTTATCTGACTTACTTCACCTATTATGGTATTCCCTGGGTCAGGGGTGCCCAACCTCCAGGATCTAATGCCAAATGATCTGAGGTGGAGCTGATGAAATAATAGTAGATACAAAGTGAGAAATAAATGTGATGCACTTGAATCATCCTCAAAGCATCCCCCCCCCTCACCTCCAGCCAGTGGAAAAATTGTCTCCCATGAAATTAGTTCCTGGTGCCAAAAAGTTTGGAGACTGCTCCTCTAGGTCCTTTATGGTTGGTAATATTCCATGTTTATCAAATGAAATACATATACACACAAACACACACACATATTGGGCTTCCCAGGTGGCTCCTGGTAAAGAATCTGCCTGCATCAGGAGACCCAGAGACACAAGTACAATCCCTGGGTCAGGAAGATCGCTGGAGAAGGGAATGGCAACCCACTCCAGTATTCTTGCCTGGGAAATCCCATGAACAGAGGAGCCTGGTGAGCTACAGTCCATGGGNGCCTGCATCAGGAGACCCAGAGACACAAGTACAATCCCTGGGTCAGGAAGATCGCTGGAGAAGGGAATGGCAACCCACTCCAGTATTCTTGCCTGGGAAATCCCATGAACAGAGGAGCCTGGTGAGCTACAGTCCATGGGATCACAAAAGAGTCAGGCATGACTTAGCAACTAAACTACAAGAATAACATATAGATAAATATATGTGTGTATATGTACATATATGTCATATATTCTTAAGCCAATCATCCACTGATGGACTCTTGAGTGGTTTCTGTATCTTGGCTGTTGTAAATAGTGCTGCAATGAACATTGGGTTGCATGTATATTTTCTACTTATGATTTTTCTGGATATAACCCAGGAGTTGGATCACTGGATCATAGGACAACTCTATTTTTAATTTTCTAAGGAACCAACATACTATTCTCCATAGTGGCTGCACACATGCAGTATCTCATTGAAGCCCCCTGGTGACTTCAGGAGTGCTAATGTTACCCCCACTTTATAAGTAACAAGACTGAGGTATAAGAAGTTAATAGGCTGAGACTAGAAAAAAGAGGAGCTCAGATTTGAACAGATGTCTAACTCTGTGGCTGCCCTCTTCACCAATGAGGTATAAGAACAAACATTTGTAAAGCATTTGCTAGAGGAAATCACTCTTTATTAATTAAAAGGCTTACTTGCTTTCAGTCTTAATGTAGTTTTATAAAATAAGTTGAGTATTATATCAATGAGACATTATCATGTGAGTATAAAAATGTTACCTGGACACTCAGAATGAAGTATGGCCCTATTTCCATTAGTTATATGGATTGTTGAAAGCTGTTATTATGAAATCATCCCCCTTCCATTTAAATAAGACAGACTGTAACAGAAGGCTTTTCACAAACCTGCTGTTTACCTAATAGAAGCATCTTGTGGTCATCTTGGAGGAATTCACTTTCCTGCTCAGTTTGCCATGGAAGAGAAGGAGGGCCTTACAAGCAGAGCCCTAGGGTTTGCTCAGCTGTTAGATTTCCATTAACCACCAGAAGTCTGCCTGGGCATACTGTGTGTTTGCTCAGCCCAGGGTGGCATCTTTTCAAGACCCACTGTAGTCTAGAGAGCCTTCCAAAGTCCTGAGTCTGTAATAAAGTAAACAGCCTGCACAGCCAGGCTCTGGTTTTATAACACAGCCTGTGAATGTCACCAGCTGAACTAAACCTCAACAAGACCAAATACCATGTATGACAGATAAATATGTTTTCGTACCTGTGGGGACCTTAGCTATTTCCTGTAAAATAGTTCTTCACCACCAAACTATTGGAAATTTGACAGATGGGGAGAAATTCATTCTCTGAGCTTTACTGAGGAACTTTTCCCTAACTTAGTAACCATATTTTCCCATGAGTTCAGATTAGGGTACATAGTAATCCTATGTATGTGAATATATGCAGGATATATATATATATATTTATATATACTCATACACATATATACATATACATGTATACATACATAGGATACATAGGATATACATAGGCTATATATACAGGATACATATAGTATCCATGCATTCATGTGTGTGTGTATCCTGTATATATAGCCTATGTATATCCTATATATCCTATGTATGTATACATGTATATGTATATATGTGTGTACATATATATATACACACATATCTTATATCCATAGCTAGCAATTATGTACATGGCCTGGCTTTTCAAAATTATTTCTCCATGTATTTTTTCCATTTTCCTGGAATAAGTCTCATCGTTATTATAATCTCAGTTTATTTATCAGAAAACCACTGCCCAACAGGATTCGAGGATTTGGGTAATTTTTTTTTTGGTCTGTGCTGGGTCATCAGTGGCTACTGTTCCGCTCATGGCTCAGACAGAAGAATCTGCCTGCAATGCAGGCGTCTCGGGTTCCAACCCTGGGTGGGGACAATCCCCTAGAGAAGGTAATGGCTGCCCTCTCCGCTATTCCTGCATGGAGAACTGCATGGCGAGAGGAGCCTATTGGGCTACAGTCCATGGGATCTCAAAGAGTTAGTCACACAACTGAGTGACTAGCACTCCCACTCCACTTCTCTTGATGCAGAGCAGGGCTCTAAGCACAGGCTTAGTTGCTCTGCTGAATGTGGGGTCTTCCAGGACCAGGGGATGAACCTGTGTTCCCTACATTGGTAGATGGATTCATAGCCACTGCACCACCAGGGAAGTCCCGACTAAGATTGTTTATGTAGTGAGTGGGAGAATTAGGATGCCTGTGGTCCTGTCTCTACCTTTTGACGCCCCACTCCATGTACAAACCCCACAAGACCTTTGATACTGGTGGTAGCAATGCGTGGTCTGTGGAGCAGCAGCAGCCCCAGCACCTGGGAGCTTGCTAGAAAGGCAAAAGCCCAGGCCCCATCCAGACCTACTGAATCTGAACCTGCAATTTGAACAGGATATCCAGCTGACATTAATATCTGAGAAGTATCCTGCTAGTGACTCACAAGGGTGGCATCACCCTGCCTCCAGCTGAAGAATACATTATCATGCGATGGCGTTTGGAATCATGTGTACTGAATACCAACAGAAAAGCTGAGATCATGCCATTTCTTAAGATATTGTACTAGCTTGAGGTCTGTAATTGTATCTTCACCTCTAGAAAATCCCATTCTGGGTACAAATGCAACTGTACCCACGGTTGCCTGTATGCCCACCTAAGCCAGGTAGTGAGGCTGTGTGTCTCTGCCTGCTCATGTTAACACAGCTTGGCATGAGCCCAGTGCACTCTGGGGGTAAGCCATGTGACGCTTGAGCCAGATACTCCATCAACAGCTTTCGAGTAGATGCACACTTTTAAATTAAAAGTTCAATACCAAGTAAATGCTCGTGAAATTGTAGTCCTCCTCCCATAAGTTGTGCTGCTTCAAAATGGAGCATAGTTGATGTTCCCAAGACAAATTATCTATCGGAAATCAATGTCATGTCCGATAGTTTTGCTGATAACCAGTTAAAGGAGCTCAGATAAGTCATTTAAATTCCTTGGTGCTTATTTCTCTTGCCTGCAGCGTTAGATCAGGTAATCTCTATGCATCGCATCCAAGCACAGAATTGGAATTTTAAGTGGTACCGAAGATTTATAGCATCTGGAAGAACGAAATGAATTCACAGCCAAATAATCCAAATAATATCTCTCCCCTCCTGCATCCTTTTGTGAATGGAATCTTCTGGATCCTTCGTTCACTACACTTAAGGCAACCATTTCCTTTCTTATCCCTAGCGGGGTAGAACTTCTAAAATCTCAGCAATGTATAGCTCGGACCTCAAATGAAATCTGTGTGATTGAATGTCTAGGAGTTGCTGAAGCACTCCACGGAATTCAAACTACAATCACAGGGCCAGATGCTGGGAAGCTATGGTAGGTGGCCCAGGGGAGGGTGTTTTTGGTGACAAATTACACAACAGCAGAAACCTGAATCCTGAGAAGTAGGTTCCTTTTAGGACTAGGAGTATTCTTTGAACATAATCTCCTGAAGAATGGCTCATTCTCAATGTTTAGAATGGTATAGGTCTTTTTATGCTTTTGTTTTTTAAAGACTTTTTTTGACATGGGCCATTTTTTAAAGCTTTTATTGAATCTGTTACAATATTGTTTCTGTTTTTTGTTTGTTTGTTTGGCCAAATGTCATGGCTCCCTGGCCAGGAATTGAACCCGCACCCCCTGCATTGAAAGGTGGAATCTTAACCATTGGACTGTCAGGAAAGTCCCTGGGCCCTTTCATTCTTTACCAGGGATTTCCCTCTGTTTCCTGTGCAAACATGGCCAGGCCGTGAGCAGATATTTCAAATGAGACCCAGATCCTTGGGATGAGGGGGAGTGCTGTCTGGCTGGTGCTGGTATCTAAGGGGACAGCAGCACCCTAACCTCAGACCCCGTCACCTGGAGTTGTAATAAAGGGGTGTGTGTGCATATGCACATGTGTGTGCATGTGTGGGTAGTGGGGACAGGGAGTTTTAGAAACAGAAAAGTGAATCTCAAAGTCTAGGAAACATTCCATTGAGTGAAGTTCAATAATAATTAACAAAGGGCCTAATACATTTTAATGATGTGTTTCTAAGCTGAAAAGCTGATATGACTTTCCTTCAAGTGAGGCAAGATTCCGACCCTCCACTCATGTTCGTGAGTGGGGAGAGATGAGGACATGATGCAGAGCTCTCCAATACAGAGCAAGAATAGGAGTGAACGGTAACACCAGCAGCTCCCACAGGTGAGGTCAGGCAGGTCCAGGGGACTACCACCTGACCTTGAGGTCCTCACACCTTCCTGGGCCCCTCACTTCTCAGGTTTCAGAGAACCCTGGGATCTCAGACTGGCAGCACTTTACAAACGAAGAGCCTTTAAGAGTAAATGACTGTAAAGACACTGGCCCAGGTCAATCTTCTTAGAATTAAAAACCACAGACGTCTCAGGGTTTTACACAAATCCCAAATGCCAGCCTCTCTTTTCCAGCTCTTTTCTTTCCTTCTAGACCCACATTTAAAGAAGGCATTTCATACCAGCACGCGCACACACACACACACACACACACACACACTTTCACTTGTAACAAGGCAATGTCCAGAGATATTTTGCACCATCACAACAGAGGTCAGGTGCTATGGGCCTCAGCAGAAGAGGCAAGAGACACCACTAGACATCCCACAATCCCCCACAGGCCCAATCATAAAGCAGTTATTTGGCACCAAAACATCATTAGTGTTGAGGTTCAGAAACCCTGGTTTAGCTACATCATAGAATTGAGTCCACAGATGACACCAGGGTTTTATGTTATTTCATAGAGGAGGTGGGACCCACGGCACAGCCATGCCAGTCCTCTCTAAAGAGATGTGCCTCTTCATGCTAACTTCATTCTTGCCAAGTCTGATCCCTTTAATAGGGTGACAGTCTCAGGACTGGATCAGAGGCAGCCTGGTTGCAATTCTGCTTTGGTGTCTAACTCCATGCCTAAAACATGGGAGCACCTGATGGGTTCAGACTCTGATGCTTTACAGGCTTCAAAGTGATGTGTGGTCTGTGTCTCTGGAAATATTCAACAAACCCCAGGAGCATCTGTCAGGGAAAAAAAGTAAGGAAAGGTCTTCGCTGCCTATAAGTTTTCCCTCCAAGCTCAGGAGTGTCTGATTGCATTCCCAAGAGGTCCCTGAAATAAAACGCGAGTCAGCCCATGAGCTGGGAAACCCATGGTCATCGGTGGTATTTTTAATGAGATAGGAAGGCTGGTGGTCTCTCTGGGGTCACAGAGTCTCCCACTCGCCCAGACCTGCCCTCACCACATGGGCCACTCTCCTAGGGTCCCCTAGTATAGGAGGACTTCTGATCTCTTGGGTCTATCACTGCAGCACTGCGCTCCAGGGAGCATGTGTAGGGCTGGCAGGACTCAAAGGAGGGTTGTCTGCTAACCCTGCCTGCCCGCCTGCCCAAGGCCCCAACGCCCCTGTACTTGCTACCCTCACCCCTGGCCAATATCGCTTGGGTGTTCAACCAAGAATGTTTCCAAAATAGCTTTTAAATAGCCCCGAAGAATCCCAAAATCAAGTCGATGTGTCTCTGAGTGTGATAGTCAACTGAAAAAACCCTCTCCTGAAGGTCTCTGCCTCCAGCTCCGGGGTTAATGGAATGAAAGCCTTTTGCAGTTTGCCATGAGGAGAGTCTGGGGGATAGGAGGAGCCTGTGGCTTAATTTTAGCACTCCACCACTTACCTTAGCTCATCTCTCTGGAAAATAGTTGAGGCTGGGGTGTGTTTTGTCTAGTTCATGTGAAATTCAGCAAAGAAGGAAATAAGGCAGCGTTCTAATACGTTCCTTACACAAAGGAACACATTCTGCTTTCTCTGTTTAGGAGGTGGGGAACCTGTTAACAAAGTGTGGGCTGCACGACCTTTGGCTTAAAACATCTGAAGGCAGTGAATCCAGGCTTCATCAGGTGACTCACAGGAAGACCATCGCCCCCTTGTCTCTACTCCCAGCGGTTCATGAGTGGTCATCCTAATCACCTGGAGGGCAGGTTACGCAGATGCCACATTTCCCATTTGGTCGGCCTGCGTGGGGCCCTGGAATCTGCCTTTCACACTTGTTCCCAGGTGATACCAATGTGGCTGGTCTGGGGTGATCCCTCTTTAAGAACAATTACACTATATATAGAGTAGATAACCAACAAGGGCCCACTGTATAGCAAAGGGAACTATGTTAGGCATCTTTTAATAACCTCTAATGGAAAAGAATCTGAAAAAGTATATACACACATAGGTATACATACATTATACATACATGTACATATACGAATCACTTTGCTGTACCCCTGAAGATAACACATTATAAACCAACTATATGTAGACTAAAAATACAGGGGAAAGAAAAAGAACCTTTATCCTGTATAATATTATCAGATAATATAATAGTACAATAAATTATATAATATATTATATATAAGATAATGTTATCAATGGTTTAATTAGTTTTAAAAGGTTATTATTCATTCGACCTCCTCCTTAGGAATCTTATCTGTTGAAAAAACGTTCATAATTATAGCCCAACTTCTAAGACTCTTCAAAATTGACCCACTTCCCATCAATACTTTCCAAGCTCCATTCACACTTGGTTACAAGGCTGCTCTCCATCCCCCAGATCATGGGGACATTTATGCAGTGTCTTCTTCCACCACCCTTATCTGAGCTGAGTCCTACAAATGCGTTAAGAAACAGACTCAGCATCCCGTTGTGTCCCCCCACCAAGCAGAAACACTTTGACCCCCTGGTGGCCCCTACACTCTTAAAGGTCAGCTCCTGTGCACTCAGTGGCATCCAACTCTTTGTGACCTCTTGGAGAGTAGCCCGCCAGGCTCCTCTGTCCATGGAATATTCCAGGCAAGAATACCAGCATGAGGTGCCATTTCCTACTTCAGGGGATCTTCCCGACCCAGGGATCGAACTCGTGTCTGAATTGGTAGGCAGATTCTTTTCCACTAGTGTCACGTCTTCATAGAGAAGGCAGTGGCACCCCACTCCAGTACCCTTGTCTGGAGAGTTCCATGGACGGAGGAGCCTGGTGGGCTGCAGTCCATGGGATCGCAAAGAGTTGGACACGACTGAGTGACTTCACTTTCACTTTTCAGTTTCATGCATTGGAGAAGGAAATGGCCACCCACTCCAGTGTTCTTGCCTGGAGAATCCCAGGGATGGTGGAGCCTGGTGGGCTGCCGTCTATGGGGTTGCACAGAGTTGGACACGACTGAAGCGACTTAGCAGCAGCAGCAGCACCTCTTCATACTGCTCATGGGGTTCTCAAGGCAAGAACACTGAAGTGGTTTTCCATCCCCTTCTCCAGTGGACCGCATTTTGTCAGAACTCTCCACCATGACCCGTCTGTCTTGGGTGGCCCTACACGACATGGCTCATAGTTTCACTGAAATAGACAAGGCTGTGGTCCATGTGATCAGATTGGTTAATTTTCTGTGATTGTGGTTTTCAGTCTGTCTGCCTTCTGATGGAGAAGGATAAGAGGCTTATGGAAGCTTCCTGAGGGGAGAGACTGATTGAGGGGGATGAGATGGCTGGATGGCATCACCAGCTCAATGGACATGAGTTTGGGTGAACTCCAGGAGTTGGTGATGGACAGGGAGGCCTGGCGTGCTGCAGTCTGTGGGGTTGCAAAGAGTCGGATGTGACTGAGCGACTGAACTGATTGACTGTCACCCCTATGCAGAGCTCTTCTCACTTCCTCAACAAGAACCCCCCACTGCACGGACGCCTGCTTTGTGTGGGAAAGTGTGCCAGGCCACGTGGAGGTGACAAAGCCACAGGTGGGAAAGAGCGAGGGGTCTGCTTTGCAGTTGGCATGGTTTCCACTGAATAATTCAGGTGTGCAGGAAATACCACATTTCTGTATGTTTGTGGTTTTTACATTTTAATTGACATCTGACACCAAACTTTACTGAATTAGGTTGGTAGGAAATGGAAATGCAGTCACCTATGTTCACACCAAAATCCAGGAGCTTCGGGTGGTGGCCGGAAGGCTAGGTGGACTCTTGTCACGGCCAGGTCCCAAGCGAGTTGTCAGCCTCAGGGGCCCGTGCCCACGGTGCTGGATCTCTGCTTCCACGACAGGCTGGCACCAGAATCTTCCTGCCCAGCGCCCCAACCCCTGCAGCTGGCCTTCATGAACCCCTGTTGCATTTGGAGACCCTAAATTTCTTTCGGCTGAAAGACGTTCAGAAATGACTGCAGACAGAGGGACTTCCCCAGCGGTCCCGCGGCGAAGACTCTGCACTCCCAATGCAGGGGCCTGGGCTCCACCCCTGCCCAAGCGCTAGATCTCCCTTATGGTGTCCTTTGTTGGACTGCGTGTGCTCAGCTGCACCTGACTCTTTGCGGCTCCATGGACTGTAGCCACCTGACTCCTCTGACCCCGGGATCTCCCAGGTGAGAGTGCTGGTGTGGGATGCCACGCCCTCCTCCAGGGGATCTTCCTGACCCCTGCATTGGCACCAGTTTCTTTACCGCTTGTGCCTCTTTGTTCTCCACAGACTCTCCCCAGGCTCTGGCAGAGAATCAATTTTCACGGTGAACCTATTTTGCTAGTATAATCTATGTACGCTTTCCTTCAATTTTAAGACAATGGATTATAAAAGTACACAGAATCAACAGCTTTTCAGTTTAAAAATTCACTATTATCTTATTATTAAAATACCACTATTTTCTAGCTTAACCAAACTTCTGACTTACTCAAGGAGGGAAATAACAAAAGCTCAGGTAATCCTTTTCAATAAAAGGGAGAAGCACCAATGTGAGTTCATACCTTGGTTACCCATTAATGATCATACGCTACACAATATGGGTGTGTCAGTGTTTTAAAATTTTAACCCTAATATGGACATCTTCCATTAAAAGTAAACACAAAGCCCTTGCCAAAGTTGTAAATTCATAGACACTGAAAGAAAAGGCCAAAAAGCCAAGAAATGAGGATGTTTCAAACACTGAGGTTTCTCAGTGATGTTACAGACCAACCCAAATGCCTAGGACAAATAACATGACAACAGCCAAAAAGTGCCCTGATCAGCTAATTTCCACCTCACTTCTTCATAATGTGGCTGTTGGGTGTTGCACACGGCTATTTCAAAGACCAGTGGCAAATCACTTTCAGCAGCCAAGACTGTCAACAAACAATCTTAATAACATCAATATGTTCACCTGCTTAAAAAAAGAAAAAGAAGAAGCATTGTAGACACAGAGATGAAAATCTGCCATGTCTGGCGGCGGGTGCCCTAGTTTGATTCCCCAGAAGCGGACCTGAGACAACGCATCAGGGCAAGCAGTTACCTGGGAGTTGCAGGGAATGCCAGCAGGTGAGGGGGCAATGAGAGGGCGTGGGTGTTGACATACCTATCTGGACAGGGACGCTCACGTCCATGGGGAGACACTGGGGAGCAGAGAACGCATGCCTTGGAACAAGCCCATCCAACGGGTGAGGGTGAGGGAGCCTGTGTCCACTTACTGAGTTCCTGGTTGAGCCCTGCTCCCAGGCCTTGTTAATGTCCTGGCATTTCAGGCTTGGCCCTCAGGCTTCTGGGCAGAGCCAGCAGTCTGCTGTGGTTCGGAGACACAAGGTGCAGAGACAGCCAGATGACTGGCGGCGGGGACAGACTGAACGGTCTGAGGAATGTGGCTGCAGCGCTGAGAGCCTTTGCCGTGGGGAGTCCAAACAGCCAGCTCCCTCACCCTCAGCTCACAGAGCACGGTCAAGGTGGTCATCAGGGTAAGCGTCTCGTCCAGCCTCTGTTCTTACTCTGAACAGTCTTATCAGTACTAGTCAGGATCCCTAGAGGCCTGGAAACAAAGCCTCAACATCTGTCTGCAGCTTTCATGTGACAGAAAATGCCGACCATCACTGATCTAATTATTACAGTGTGTTTCTGGGGGTTGTGATGATCTGTTGTATAGTCACTGTGTCCAACTCTTATGCGACTCCGTGGACCCCACCAGGCTCCTCTGTCCATGGAATTTCCCAGGCAAGCATACTGGAGTGGGTAGCCATTCCCTTCTCCAGGGGATCTTCCTGACCCAGGGATCAAACCNTGTTTCTGGGGGTTGTGATGATCTGTTGTATAGTCACTGTGTCCAACTCTTATGCGACTCCGTGGACCCCACCAGGCTCCTCTGTCCATGGAATTTCCCAGGCAAGCATACTGGAGTGGGTAGCCATTCCCTTCTCCAGGGGATCTTCCTGACCCAGGGATCAAACCTGGTCTCCTGCACTGCACGCGGGCTCTTCCATGTTGAGCTATGAGGGAAGCCTGCTGTGTTGATGGGCCGGCTATATTTAAGCGAATGATCAAATAGAGCCATGTGTAATTCATAATATTGTATGTATTTATAATTTTTTGATAGTTTAGAAAAGTGTTTTTCCTGTTTTACAAACTTTTATTGGGAATCATAAAATTTGGGGATATCAAATTTGAGAAAATATCCTTGAAGTTTCTCTCTTGTGTAAGATTTGGAAGACTTCTTTATATGGACGAGTTTCTGTCTTTAGACACTTTGAGCCTGTTTCTCCTCCACTGCTTATATACTTCTTGTGCCAGGTGCTGTGAGATACCGTTATTTTGTAACACAACTTCTGGATCCTGGGCACCTGTGTGTCTCAGCTCTGGGGGAAGTTGGCACTGTGGAACTAGAAGTTGAACTAGAAGCTATTCCTACAAGGCAACAACTGTCAGTAAACACACAGCACTGTCAGCAGATTACTTAAATATGCTTAACTAAACTTCCTCTTTGCTAGAACTCCAGAATGTCTGAGGGCACTTAATGCAAGAGATCAGCATGATGGAGGGGACCGCGGAGTGGAAAGAGACCCAGGTCTCCTTTAAGGAAAACGAGGCACTTTCAAACGTGACTATAAAGAATACATGGCTAACCCAACGCCTTTCCCATTGTTTTGAAAAAGTCTTTCAAACAGCCTTCCTTGGTTTCGTCAAAAATCCACCTCATTTACTGGTGAAAGCAAGCAGCGGTGGTGTTGGGGGAAAGCCCACATGAAGTATAGTTCTATACAGAGCAGACCTTTCCATTTTCAGATTTCAACAGATACTGGAGTTACTCGATTAAGAACATCATCCCTGTGCGGCCTCATTTGTCCCAAGAGAAAGAACTAGGATCTGGATCAGCCTGTTCCTTCAGTCCCCCTCACCAGCTCTCACGACTCTGTGACTCTCTGGAAGTACCTTTGGTACATTCAGTGTCTCAGAAAGGCTAGTGGAGACTCCAAGGTCCTACTGGGGCCAAAACTAGAGGAAGGGTCTCACTTCTAAAAGATCATTGTTGGAGGAAGTTGGCTCCCGTACTGGTAACAAGGCAGAGCTAGTGGTGGGGGCTGGGAAAGGGGTATCTGGGAGGGGAGAGCTAGCGACCCCCACCCAGAGAGAGCCTCCCACACAGGGAAACTTCTGCATTATAAAGCAGATCAGACTCAGTTTCAGCTGTGAATCATAGCTGGGCTCAGTGCTTCCTGCTTAATTTAATTTGGATTATTTATCTCTGCTTAACGTGGTGTGAATGGATCATTTTCACTCAGATGGTACCATGCTCCCCAAATGAAGCCGTAACTATAATGGACAGAGGATTCAGCAATGACATCTGTCATGCTTTAATTAATTAGAGTGCCCCTAATAAGACCCAGAAGAACAAATATCACATCTGAGGACAATTACATTATATCTGCACAATGGCCTGCATTTAGCAGTTCTGGGCTTCCTGTTTCTCTATACTCTACATTATAGAAAAAGAAACAGAAGTCTTATCCATGTTCGATTAAAGGAACCAAACCTAACAGGCTTTGGAATTCAATTCTGAAATATTCAGTGGAGAGATTTTTTTTTCCCCTCTCTTCACTGAGGTTAAAATTAGCTCAGTGGAAATTGATGTAACTAGGTGTAGGTCAGGGAATTATTTCAATATTTTGTAGCATGATTGTTTTTATTAAGTCCCAGATTCCCCTAAAACGTGTCAACTTTTACGTTCCTAAGTTTTTTTCACCAGTCCTGGTTTCAAATTTCCTGTGTTATTCCCCCACTAGGGAGGCTCACGTTTCTCACTTTAGGGTGAGCACAGTTTTGGTTTAGAAAATATTGGGCAAAAGAGAATTTTGCTTAGCTTTTTGGCATCATTTTCTTAATCGCTAAAGCTGCAAAGGTGAAAGAGTAAAGTTGACATCAGTGCTGCAAATTCATAGGCATCCCAGTCTCTCTCTCCGGTATAAGGGGAGGACTTTCTTGTTTTGTTCATGTATGTGTATGAAAATACATATACACACACACACACACACATACTTCCTGTGCTCACCTGCCCAGCTGGTGTCCGACCCTTCGTGGCCCCGGGGCCTGTAGCCCAGCAGGCTCCTCTATCCATGGGACTTTTAAGGCAAGTATACTGGAGTGGGTTACCATTGCCTCCTCCAGGGGTTCTTCTTGCTGCTGCTGCTGCTGCTGCTAAGTCGCTTCAGTTGTGTCTGACTCTGTGCAACCCCATAGAAAGCAGCCCACCAGGCTCTCCTGTCCCTGAGATTCTCCAGGCAAGAACAATGGAGTGGGTTGCCATTGCCTTCTCAGGGGATCTTCTCGACCCAGGGATTGAACCCCAACTTCTTATGTCTCCTGCATTGCAGGCAGATTCTTTGCCACTGAGCCAGCAGGGAAGCTATACATATATACACATGCACACACACACACACGTGTGTATGAGTGTGTATATACGTGTATGTGTATATATGTATCCTGTGCTGTGCTTAGTCGCTCAGTCATGTCCCACTATTTGCGACCCCATGGGCTGTAGCCCGCCAGGCTCTTCTGTCCGTGGGGATTCTCCAGGCAAGAATACTAGAGGGGGTTGATGTGCCCGCCTCCAGGGGATCTTCCCAACCCAGGGATCGAACCCAGATCTCCTGCATTGGAGACGGATTCTGTACCTTCTGAGTAGGGGAGGAGCAGGTGGGCACTTGAACTGTATGCATTCAAGAGCTTCAGTACCAAAAGAAAAGCACCTATTAGGTTGGATAACTTGCTTCTGTGAAATTGTCAAGGTAATCTATATTTCGTCTACCACAATATTTAGTTTTGCTGGTTGTCTGATTTTCCTGCCACACCATAAGTTTCAAGGCAGTAAGGATCACGTAGATCACGGTAAGGTATGCCTTATTCCACTCATCATTCCAATCAGAGAATGCATACTTTTATTAGTAATAACTAAAAAACAGAATTCCAAGTATGTACCAAAGGCATTCTTGTTAATAGTGAAATTCAGGAAGAATATTTAAATCAGCTTTTAAGAAATTCACCGCAAATTGACTCACATGTGACTAACAATCAGTACAGGTCAGTTTCTGCTGCTGCTTTTACTGGCAAATGGTGGCCAAATGCCAAAAGGCAGGGTCAACCCACACAGCTGCTTGCAGTGATTCATTTCCCTTGATTTCCCAGCTGACCCATCAGGGAGCACAGCAGCTTTCAAGCCCTGGTTACCAGCCTCATGGTTGCAAGGACCCTGCCTCCCCTTCCACTGTAGGAGCATTTTAAAGATTACAGTGAGGGTCGATCGTCCTGGGAAGCAAAGTCATTTCCACGTCTAGTGTGTAAGCAGGAAAGAAAGATCCAGAAGAAACTGAAATGTTGATTTTTCGGGTCAGGCGCTCCCCATGGTGCTGAGTCACCAAACACTCCCCATTGCTGGTTTTCTCTCCCACAACACCCAGACATGAACCCCATGTTCCGACCATCCCACCAGTCTCCAAATAACAAAGTTTCCTTTACCCATTCATCCCACCGCTATTCCCAATAGCTGGAATGCTCCTTCCTCTTCTTTGAGAACCTCCTATCCCCTCCTTGGAGCAACCCAACCGTCTCTAGAAGCTTCTCATAAACCCTCCCAGGTGGATTAGATCCTGCATTCTTAGTGGGGGAATAATGAACACAGCAGATGAAAATTGGCTCTTGGAAGGCAAAAAAATTCTTACTCTTTTTATGTATAAAACTTATACATATATGATGGGGCTTCCCTAGTGGTAGTAGTGGTAAAGAACGCAGAGATGTAAGAGATGTGGGTTCAATCCCTGGGTTGGGAAGATCCCCTGGAGAAGGAAATGGCAACCGACTCCAGCACTCTTGCCTGGAGAAGCCTCTGGACAGAGGAGCCTTGAGGCCTATAGCCCATAGAGTCACAAAGAGTCAGATGTGACTGAAGCTACCTAACATGTATAACCAGCATGCATGGACCTATACTATGAACTTTTCATCTCAGGGGCAGCGGTTAGAAGAAAACATCTAAAAAGGCTCCTTAAGTGGGTATTAGTGAAAATAATTTTGAGAAACCCTGGGTTATATGCTCCATTGACTCTCGCTGTGCATACTATTTAGCTTGTTTCAAATCACTGATTTAGGAGTCTGCTGCCCAGCATTTTTGCAGCAAAAGCTGTCATCCTCTTTTGTAAATAGCCTGCCTTCCCTGACGCCAGTTGTGGCTGTAAGATTCATAAGACCTGGGACAGCTGTCTTGCTCTCCATTGCCCCCTCAGGCCCAGGCCCAGTACCTCAACACAGTGGACAGTGGACAGTGGACACTAAGGAGATGTTTGTCCAACAGCCCTGAGGCCATCACGGCTTCTCAGCCCTGCTCACAAGCCCTGCTCACAAGTTTTATACCAGCCGTGCTCTACAAAGAAGCTCTGATTCCTTCCCACACTCTCAGCATCTATATTTGATGAGATGGTGTTTCGTGACGTTTGACTCCATTTGCAAAAACCAAAGACGAGATGACTCCAATCTAATATCCACAAGTGTGTATTATAGCTTCTGTTGAAACAATTTCCCTCTCTAAAATCACTCATTTCTACCAAAATAGCCAAAAACAGATTTTTTTTTAAAAAGGAAATAAAAATTTCTTGTAGTCTTGAAAAAATAACAAAGAGATGATTCCAAGATGAGCTTAACAGTGCAGCTGTGTGCTGTTCCAAGGTCTAAGGGGTACTCTGACTCAGCTGTCGTTTGACATGCTCTGCTTCCAAACGCCGTGGCAAGCCCCCGGTAACCATGTCTCCATCAAGGAGGGCGTGTGCACTGTGACATAAGCTGAATCAGAAGTACTGGGTGACAATTTGCAACGTGTTTACAGCTTTTCATAGTGGCACAGATCCCTGGGACCGCTTCACACTGCTTGAAAAGTCAATATTGAAAAGCTGTCCTTAAAAATGACTTGTACCTGTCATACTGCCATGAAGGAGAGGGTAGGATGTATGGAGAGAGTAACATGGGAAAATACATTACATATGTAAAACAGATACCAGTGAGAATTCGCTGTATGACTCAAGTAACTCAAACCAGGGCTCTGTGACAACCTAGACGGGGGGTGATGGGCAGGGAGGTGGGAGGGAAGTTCAAGAGGAGGGGACATGCATATACGTGTGACTGGTTCATGCTGATGCTTGGCAGAAACCAACACGATCCTGTAAAGCAATTACCCTTCAATTAAAAATATATAAATTTTTTACATGACTTGTACCTGTCATTCTCCTATTTATGTAACTCCTGTAGTAATATCCCACCTTATAAAGAAAGAGAAGATAATGACAGGGAATGCTTCTTATCCACTGGATCACAAGGGAGGTCCCCATCCTCTTAATATTAATATACTGTACCATTTTCCTTATTAAGGCTTACGATTTTAGAACTCACACTCTCTCCCACAATACACACACACACACACACACACACACACACACACACANATTCTCCTATTTATGTAACTCCTGTAGTAATATCCCACCTTATAAAGAAAGAGAAGATAATGACAGGGAATGCTTCTTATCCACTGGATCACAAGGGAGGTCCCCATCCTCTTAATATTAATATACTGTACCATTTTCCTTATTAAGGCTTACGATTTTAGAACTCACACTCTCTCCCACAATACACACACACACACACACACACACACACACACACACACACAGTGGCCACTTTCCCCAGGCACTGTTTTCAAATGGATTATAAGCTCCTGGAAAGGAGAAATGGTATTTTCTGTATCTTTCGTGGTCTTGGGGCACCTAGCAAAGGGCTGGGCATTGCCCTGTGTCAACGGTACTTATTTAAAAAGTATTTGTTAAAGAAAAATGCATAAAAAGTACTTGTTAACATATATCATTGAAAGATTTACAGACTAATCACATTTGGAGTCAATATTCAGATTTGGCACTGCCTGTGCAAGTGTTCTAAGTCCTGGGCAAATATGTATTTCTGAGAATAGGTATTCAGAATGCTAATATTCACTTTTATTTCAAATGTGCAAATGGTGACATTTTCCCAGTTTTTTAGTCTAAAGTTGCAAGGTTATATTAAATCATTTTCATATTTAATGATATTGTTGCCTTGAGAATGAGGAATATAATGAATGTTAAGCCCTTGCAACTTGCCCTGCATGATGAGTTCCCATTATTTAATTCTATTCTTCTCATGATCACTTCTCATATATTTCCATGTATTAATTGTGTTCACAGTGTTGTTTGAAATAACCTCAGTTGAGCTCATTATATATTTTGATGGAAAAGCACTTCAATCTAAATGCCAGCTTCCATTTCTCATTCTAAAGTAGATTTGTAATGACTGCTGGAGACTTTACCCTAAATAGAGTCTGATTTTGAAATTCTAATTGAATTTTATATTTTGTCCCACAAAAGATAAGTACATCATTATTTTGGCTGAAATTACTGGGCTTCTCACCCAATAACACATGGCTTAATTCATGAGTAAGTATTTCTTGTCCTTTTGTTGGTGGCTTGAGAACTATCTTCCAGGAATGCCATGAATTGTGGGGACAAGTAGGTGATTTAAGGATACCCAGAAGGTCAAGGGCTCAAACATTCCTTAGGATGTCAGCATTTCTTTTGTGTCAAATGGGAGGTACGAATCTCCCGTCATGCACTGTGAGTCAGGCTCCAATCAGTTGGAGTCTCTTTTGTTCTGATTACTTTCAGTAAGGATTTTGTAGGGCTTCTGGTTACTCTAGAATACAGTTCAGACTGCTTCAGGTTGCCCTCAAGGATCTGCAGGTCTTAGCCCCTGCCTAGCCCCAGGGATGCATCTGCGCCCCTCGCCCCACCCCTGCCATCCTGCAGCCACGCTCACCTTCATTTTCTCTAATGAAAGCGCCCTGCTCCCCACTGGACCACATACTATATAGGTTTCAATCTGAAAGTCTAGTTAGGGTTTATGATTGTTCCCTGAGCCATGGGCAGTTCTGGGCCCAAGCTCACGGGAGCCAAGAACAAAGAGCAGAAGAGCAGGAACATCTGGATTTAGATGATTTTTGTGTCCTTTTCCCACTTCTGGGTCCCCAGAGAATGAAGCTGAAGAAAGGAGAACTGAAAGTGTCAAAGCCTCCAGGGATGGAGTCAGTCACAGACGAGCCGGCAGATCGAACGATGTTCCTGAGCCAGTCTTGGGACTAAGATGAGTGAGGTGCTCTTCCTGAACCGCGGCAGGGAAGTGGTCCTCCTGCATCCAGGCATTGCCAGCCTCAGCTGCCCTCAAGGTCTCGCTGCTTGGCCGGGGCCCTGGGTTCCTTCTGGGAGCAGTGACACCTGGGTGCTTATGCTCAGAATTGAGAGCCAGGGTCCTCCTGTCATTACTTTAGTTTACAGAAGTGATGAGTGCGTGCGCATGTGTGTGTCTTCTCATGACTGCAGGCATACCTCACCTTTCTAATCTTCATGCACAATACTCCATACTCACAAATGACATTTTCAGTTTCTGAAATCTAACTGGCGACCCTCCAAACGCCTGTGAGGACGTCACACCTGTGAGGAAGACTGGCCTCAGCCCACAGTTTCCTGGCTATCACACATCTGGTACTTTCCTTAGTCACAGCATCACCATCATTGATTAGTTTCCTAATTATTCGTTCAAGGTCATTTTCTCCCAGTAGTGTGAATACGAGGTTTAATTCTGTTTTGTATAAATGTGTGTGTGTATATATATATATACATGTATATTCCTTTTCAGATATTTTTTCTTTTATAGGTTGTTACAAAATGTTGAATAATATTACCTGTGCCATATGGTAGGTCTCTGTTAGTTATCTATTTATATAAGGTAGTGTGTGTATGTTGCAATGGCACCCCACTCCAGTGCTCTTGCCTGGCAAATCCCATGGACAGAGGAGCCTGGTGGGCTGCAGTCCATGGGGTCACTGGGAGTCGGACACGACTGAGCGACTTCCCTTTCACTTTTCACTTTCATGCATTGGAGAAGGACATGGCAACCCACTGCAGTGTTCTTGCCTGGAGAATCCCAGGGACGGGGGAGCCTGGCGGGCTGCCGTCTATGGGGCCACACAGAGTCGGACACGACTGAAGCGACTCAGCAGCAGCAGCAGCAGTGTGTATGGGTTAATCCCAAACTCCGGATTCATCCCTCCCCGGCTTCTGCTTTGGTGACCATAAGCTCGGTTTCTACGTCTGTAGGCCTGCTTCTGTTATTTCGTCTTTTAGATTCCACGGGCCAGGGCTATCAAGTGATACTTGCCTGCTGGCTTACTTCACTCCCTACGGTCACCTCGAGGCGCATGCGTGTTGCTGCCAATGGCGTTACTTCATTCTGTTTATGGCTGAGGATTATGACACTGTACACGTGTACCACATCTTCTTTATCTGTTCTTCTCTCGATGGACATCTAGGTTGCTTCCATGTCTTGGCTATTGTAAACAACTCTGCAATGAACATTGGGGTGCATGTATCTTTTCGAGTTATGGTTTTGTCTGGATATAAGTCCAGGAGTGGGATTGTAGGATCACATGGTAGTTCTATTTTTAGTTTTTTGGGGGAACCTCTATACTGTTCTCTATAGTGGCTGCACCAATTTACATTCCCACCAACAGTGTAGGAGGGTTAACAAGGAGGCTTTTTAAAAGGAAGGATGATTACCTTGATCTGACTTAAAATGCCACAGATCCAGCCATGCCCCACACAACTCTAATGTGGTGGCAGTATATCAACTTTTCAAATAATTAGGTTAAAACACTTTCTTGAATACTTAATTATGAACAAATGATTGTGACAATTCAGTGAATGGAAGCTATTTGCTGACCTTGGACAATACCAAAAGATACAGCAAACCGTCCCTATTCATGAAATGACCTGGACACCAGCTGGTGATAAAAAGTGCAAAATACACTCTATCTAGAAGGCAATATCGGAGAAGGCAATGGCACCCCACTCCAGTACTAGTGCCTGGAAAATCCCATGGGCGGAGGAGTCTGGTGGGCTACAGTCCGTGGGGTCACACAAAGTCAAACACGACTGAGCGACTTTGCTTTCACTTTTCATTTTCCTGCATTGGAGAAGGAAATGGCAACCCACTCCAGTGTTCTTGCCTGGAGAATCCAGGGACGGGGGAGCCTGGTGGGCTGCTGTCTATGGGGTTGCACAGAGTTGGACACGACTGAAATGACTTAGCAGCAGCAGCAGCAGCAGCAGAAGGCCATATAGACTATGCACATAGAAATGTCCACCTAACTTTTCACACTTCCACACATTATTACAACTGCTTTTATTTTAAAATATATTTCATCGTATATTCATGTTTTCCATGCAATGAAGAAGTTTGCTTCATACACACACATACACAAACACACACATGCATTGCTTGTGTGAAGGTATCAGAACACACAAAATACAAAGCTGGCAGGGTGCGTGGGGCTGGGATTTGATAGTTCAGCCCTAGTTTCACAAGATGTTATTTTGCAAATGGATTTCAAAAAATAATTACATTAATCAAAACTCTATTTATTCTCCTACATTGGTACTGATTTCACCCACATTTATCAAATTTATGTTCTGCCTCTTGCTGCCTCTCAGTTCTTTGGGCAGAGAACGCATCTGCCCGCATGCTCAGGGCTCTGCTTTGAAGCGAGAGGTCTGTGAGACTGAAACACAAAACACCAGGGATCAAGTGCCTGCTTTCCTGTCCCTGATTCTCATTAGACCTGCTCCTGGAGTTCTGGGGTCTACCCTAGTTTTTAACTGATCTTAACTATAGAAGCAAGTGATGATTGCGTTATATTTAGTTCTCTTAACAGGGATAAATTACATCATTCTTGTCATGTTAGGCCGTGAAAATTAAACAGCAACTAAGATTTTTAGAAGTAGCTTAAAAAGAAAATATTAATGTGCCCTAAGATATCAGTGAGTCTATAATTCAAGGAAACAGAGAATATAAGCAACAAATGTGAAAAAGACTAACATTTAAATTAAAAGATGCTTACTCCTTGGAAGAAAAGTTATGACCAACCTAGATAGTATATTCAAAAGCAGAGACATTACTTTGCTGACTAAGGTCCGTCTAGTCAAGGCTATGGTTTTTCCTGTGGTCATGTATGGATGTGAGAGTTGGACTGTGAAGAAGGCTGAGTGCCGAAGAATTGATGCTTTTGAACTGTGGTGTTGGAGAAGACTCTTGAGAGTCCCTTGGACTGCAAGGAGATCCAATCAGTCCATTCTGAAGGAGATCAGCCCTGGGATTTCTTTGGAAGGAATGATGCTAAAGCTGAAACTCCAGTACTTTGGCCACCTCATGTGAAGAGTTGACTCATTGGAAAAGACTCTGATGCTGGGAGGGATTGGGCACAGGAGGAGAAGGGGACGACCGAGGATGAGATGGCTGGATGGCATGACAGACTCGATGGACGTGAGTCCGAGTGAACTCCGGGAGATGGTGATGAGCAGGGAGGCCTGGCGTGCTGCGATTCATGGGGTCGCAAAGAGTCGGACATGACTGAGCGACTGAACTGAACTGAACTGGGGAATCCCAAGTAAACAGTAATTCTTTGTATGATTATTGAAGTTTTGTTGTTGTTAGTCTGAAATGATTTTAAAATTCAGAAAGCCAGGTAATACTTTAAATGACAATGACCCCAGGCCATTTAAGATGGTGACTATGTGTTTCTTTGAGGAACAGAGTGATTAACGAGACCCTCGATTAATGCGACCCCCCACTAGACAACACCTCAGACCAAAATTCCGCCATCTTTAAAATGCATTCATCTCTGCAGACTGATCCTGCTTAAGATCCAGACAACTCCAGAATCCAATACCCATGTTCCAAGTCACCATCGGTAAAAGAAAATAAAATAGGAGGACTTGCACGTGAATTTTGCTTTGAACACAATTCCATACAGTATGACGTGTCCGTGCTTACCATTACCAAAGACCGTATCATAGAAAAGCACCCCAATATGCAAGCCACACACTGGCAGTCTCATCCCTGTCATTGCTTGTGATCAATGGTTTTTTCCTATATACTGAGCATTTTCATCAGCTCAGTTGTCTCTAGGGAACCCATCAGATACCAACCACCCGCCCGCAGGACAACTGTCCACTCACAACTCTCCCTGGTCACCAGGGCCCTTTGCAGCTGTGAACACAACATCAGAAGGTCCCTGGCAGTCCAGTGGGTTAGGACCCCCTGCTCTCACTGCGGAGGGCCCAGGTTCAATTTCTGGTCTGGGAACTGAGATCCCATGCACTATGTAAAGACAGAGTACCACACAGGGACAATGGGGGAAATGTGTGTTCCCTCTACCGCATCTCTTGGTCCTTTACTCATTTCCACATCATGGCATTTTATGACTTCCCTTGAGAGAAGATTCCGGTTAGTCTCATAGTTTATCTAGGTTTCTGGAAAAATCTGTTTGCAAGTTGCCTTCCTCCCCCACATCCCCCGGCAATATGTTTACTGAGGAATCCATTTTACCTTTACAGTTTTATTTCTGAGGAGACTCTACTCACCAGACATTTGTTTGCCATGTGGTTCCCTGAGAGAGACGCACACAAACAGGAAGACTGTAAAATAGCAGAGGATAAATTGGGATGCCGAGATAAACATGTACTTCAATTCTGATATCCTGAACCTATTTTTATGAGCGCAGGAAAGAACAAATGCTGTTTCTCCTCCTAAGTAACTCCATGGGAATTCTCTTGGTGCAGTGATAATGCTGAGCACGGAGCAGCTCTTTCTATTCCTGGAAGGGAAGTTCGGCTCTTTAAATTTCCAAAAGAAAAGATTAAAGTTGTTCTTTACCTCTCAAAAAATATTCTCTTCAGTTAGCGTAGTATTGGCAGCAGCTGTCATACCTTGGACTGGAATACTATTGGTAGAATCAGTATATTTCCAAGATTCCTTAATTTCCTGAAAGTTCTGAAAATAAAAAAGACAAGGCATATGACCTTTAAAACTCTCTCCTTTGTCTGATTGTATAGAAGGGATACCTTTTGAAGAGGCAAAGTGGGGATCATTTGGAATACACTGTTGGTGTCATGTAAAGAATGGAATGCACTTTATTCCTAAGAATGCAATTTATTCCCCGAAAGCCTATCAGTTGCAGTCAATTCCAAATGATCCGTGAACCTCAGGGAGGGAGAGGCCCCAAGCAATGAGGTTCCAAGGTTAGTCCGAAGCCTCCTTTTATGTCTCCCTTACTTCTTGCTCCCATGTTCCTTTACGCCACAGGACCTTTGTGTATGCATTCTCTGTTGCACACAATAAAGCTTTATTCATTTCCCCCCTTATTTCCTTCCTTGTACCTGTATTTAAGTCTTACCAATAACTCAAATACTTGAATCAACAGAGAGGGTATTTATTATTCCACAAGTCTTTATGTGTCCAATAACGAGCAGTATCTTGGTGGCATGTAGAAGATAGGAATTAGCAGGATACTGGCTTTGCAGGTAGCAAAGGAGATAGTCACAGACCAGCACTGCGTTCTAGCAGGGTCAGCACTCTGGTGGAGGCAGGTGCGGAATGGGAAGCGGCACAACATGGGGGTGATGAGCAGTGTGTTCTGGAGCCACACTGCCTGGGTTTGGTCCTACTCTACCACTTACCAGCTGTGTGACCTTGGGCAAGTGACTTACCCTCTCTGGGCCTCAATTTCCTCATCTGAAAAATGAGGATGGTGATACTATAATATCTACCTCAAAGGATGGCTTTGATGATTAAATGAGGTCATACATGTAAGGTGCTTTGAAGAACATCTGCATTGAGTAAGGTTTGTTCTTACGATCAATGCTCCACGGGTCAACAGGAGTACCGGACAAATGCTACTGGAGAATTCTCAGAAGACCAGGCACTAGGATTGTATGTTTTGAGGCCACAGCAATACAGAAAATGTCGACTTCTCCTTCAGCTGTCTTGACAACAGAAAAGATGTTTCCAGATTTCAAATTCCTACCTTACAGCAACTACACAGTTTCTAAGCTTCACCCCAATACTCTGCCCCAAGTTTCTCTTTTCCCTTACTCTTTTTTTTTTTTTGGCCACACCATGATGTGATGTGTAGGATCTTAGTTCCTGGACCAGGAATTAATAAACCTGCACGTCCTGCAATGGAAGCATGGCGCCTTAACCACTGGACCACCAGGGAAGTTCCTTTCCTCTTACTCTTTTCAGGAAGTACTTATTTATGTGGCTCTGCCAGGTCTCGGTTGCAGCATGGGGGACCCTGAGTTGTGCATGTGGGATCCAGTTCCCTGACCAAGGATCACACCCAGGCCCCCTGCTTTGGGAGCACAGAGGCTAGCCCCTGGGCCACCAGGCAAGTCCCTTTCCCCTTACTCTGTAAGGGAATCACTATTTCCTATTTTAAACAAATGCCATGGAAAACCACCTCAGAATTCCTCATGACTGAGTCTAGTTTTGGAGAACATGTTCTCCAACAACACGTTTGTTATTTCAGTGTAGAAACATCTGAACCGTATGTCCTGAGCATCCCTGGACTGCACTGGGCTTCAGAATGCATGAAGGTGGGGCTCCAACTGTGCCCGGGACGCTCTGAGACACACCGCATCCTCACACTGGCTGAGGCACTTGCTCAGAGTAAGTGTTGGTTCCAGCTGGATTTATTTGCCCTGATTTATCACTCTCTGTTTACGCAAGGGTTTCAGATCATGAACAAATTACCATAAGTGATGTCTGGTCATCCCCAACCGACAAAACTTGCTCCTTACATATAAGGCAAATCTCAAGTTTGGTGAGTTCTCTTTTCCTGGACATTCCATGCTTTATGAAACCTGAAAGAGAAAAAAAACAAAAAACAAAAAAAGAGAGAGAGAGAGATTGTACGACCTCTCTGATGGTCCAGTAGTTAAGATTCTGAGCTCCCAATGTAGGGTTTCCTTGTGGCTCAGCTAGTAAAGAATCCGCCTACAATGCAGGAGGCCCGGGTTCGATCCCTGGGTTGGGAAGGTCCCCTGGAGAAGGGAAAGGCTACCCATTCCAGTATTCTGGCCTGGAGANATGGTCCAGTAGTTAAGATTCTGAGCTCCCAATGTAGGGTTTCCTTGTGGCTCAGCTAGTAAAGAATCCGCCTACAATGCAGGAGGCCCGGGTTCGATCCCTGGGTTGGGAAGGTCCCCTGGAGAAGGGAAAGGCTACCCATTCCAGTATTCTGGCCTGGAGAATTCCATGGACTGTGTAATCCATATGGGGTTGCAAAGAGTTGGACATGACTGAGTGACTTTCACTTTCAATGTAGGCTGCAAGGGTCTGATACTTGGTCTGGAAACTAAGATTCCCACATGCCCTGTGGCCAAAAAAAAAGAGAGAGATTGTACCGAAGACTGAAGCTACCTTATATTTCTGTAAATTGTAAACATGACAATAAAAAATGGAAATCCCACATATTTAAAACCTTAAGTTTATGTTAGAATTTAAAGAACTTTGAACTACCTGCTATGGGAGAGCCTAAAAGGCAGACTTGTTAAGAGAGGAAATGGAATAAAGCGACCAGGTGAGGCAAATAGGGTGAGCATGGATACAATATATTTCCCCGTAGAAATGTTGAAAATTGAAGCAGTACCATAAACCTTTTATTTTTTAATAAGCTGATAGCCTTTAAAATTATTTCTAGACATTTATAAAGTCTGAAATGTCACATAAAATTTTTTTTTTTAATTAAAATCTGGCTTGGGGAGAAGAAGGCACGAGAGATGTGCGTTCATTATTTCATGATGAAGAAAAGGGAGTCTGAGTTTGTGTCCTGTGGATGGAAAGCTTGACCAGGGAGGGAGTGGTCATCCCAGGAGATCTAGTCATGATTTTTTTTCTCTCAATGAGAACCCTTATTCAGGGCTCACTCTGTGGTAGGGCTTTATATACAAGGTGGATTTATTTCCATCCTCAGGGAGTGCGTCAGGAAACAGATGGCTAAATATTTGGAAATGACACAGCTCGGGAAACGCCGAGATGGAAATGGGTCTCAGGTGCTGGCGGACCTTAGAGAGTGCTAACTCAGCTCACATGGGGAGAAAAGTGGTCAGGAAATCAGCCCTGGCTAACGCAACGCTAAGCTTCGGCTCCTCTAGAAGGGAAATGGGACCAGCAGGTGGAGGGTGCTGGGAAGGGTGTCCATCGATGAGGAGAGGTAGGGGCGCAGCCCCAGAGCCGGGAATCCAGGATGCATTCAGGGAAGGAACACATTCCTGCTGGAAGCTCAGCGGTTGTTCAGTCGCTCAGTCGTGACTGACTCTTTGCAACCCCATAGGTTGCAGCACGCCAGGCTTCCCTGTCCTTCACCATCTTCCAGAGTCTGGTGCCATCCAGCCATCTCCTTTTCTGCCATCCCCTTCTCCTCTTGCCCTCAATCTTTCCCAGCATCAGGGTCTTTTCCAATGAGTCAGCTCTTCGTATTAGGATTAGAGCTTCAGCTTCAGCATCAGCCCTTCCAATGAACATTCAGGGTTGATTTCCTTTAGGATGGACTGGTTGGATCTCCTTGCAGTCCAAGGGTCTGCGTCTTCTCCAGAACCACAGCTCAAAAGCATCAGTTCTTCAGTGCCCAGTCTTCTTTATGGTCCAACTCTCACATTTGTACATGACTTCCTGGAAAAACCATAGTTTTGACTAGATGGACCTTGTCAGCAAAATGACGTCTCCGCTTTTGAATGCGCTGTCTAGGTTTGTCGTAGATGTCCTTCCAAGGAGCAAGTGGCGGTTTAGGGTTGTATTATGTATGTTGCTTGTTTGCAGGGTTCATTTCATGTTTGTTGCAGAGTGTGAGATTCAAATGTCCAAGTATCTTGTCTATAACTTAATTTTAAATTACCGTCTTAAGCAATTAAATATACAAAACACACCTGAAGAATTCAGAAGAAAGGATGAAACAACTGTCTCCAGTATTTTGCTGACTCAACAGAAGGGCCATCTTAGCAAGAGATTTTATCACGTAATTAAAGAGGGATCCTTGATTAATTCAATTGAGAGGCAAACTTGTTTAAACTGCTGATGTTAGAAAGAGATGACAAGATTTTGCCTGAGCCAAAATAAAGCAAAATGGACAAACTCTCTCTACAAGTTGACTTTTTTGATGACAAATTTTCAGCACTTAACAGGTTTTTTTCAGATCCATTAAAGGCCTTAAAGCAGCCAGGAACTGGAATGAATATTTGAACAGAGAGCTGGATGTTTCCCATGATGAGTGAATCACTGGAATCAGAGCTGGGGCATCAGCTGTGTTCATCCACGGGGCTTCCCTTCATCCAGGGGGCCACACAGCTGATGCTTGACCATAGGCCCCAGCCGTGGTAAACCCTTCACTGAGTGAGCTATTTTCATATCAAAGCATTGCTTCCCATCCTGTAAAGTAACAGTTAGGAGAAATGTTTATGAGACTAACAAATCAAATCTTTGTCCTAATAATCAGAGTTGTAACACGATCTTTGCTACTTCTGTGTAACCAGTCAACCCGGCATGGCAGGTGGAGGGCTTAAGTCATGTAGATAGACTCTTGGTTACAGCAGCCTTTTTACTAAGGGTCTCCAGAGACTGGGACTCACCTGCTGCTGCTGCTGCTGCTGCTAAGTCGCTTCAGTTGTGTCCGACTCTGTGCGACCCCAGAGACGGCAGCCCAGCAGGCTCCGCTGTCCCTGGGATTCTCCAGGCAAGAGTACTGGAGTGGGTTGCCATTTCCTTCTCCAGTGGATCTTCCCAACCCAGGGATTGAACCCAGGTCTCCCGCATCGTAGGCAGACGCTTTAACCGCTGAGCCACCAGGGAAGAACACTGGAGGGGGTTGCCAATTCCTTCTCCATTGCATGAAAGTGAAAAGTGAAAGTGAAGTTGCTCAGTCATGTCCGACTCAGTGACCCCATGGACTGCAGCCTGCCAGGCTCCCCCGTCCCTGGGATTCTCCAGGCAAGAGTGCTGGAGTGGGGTGCCATTGCCTTCTCTGTGGGACACACCTGTAAGCCACTAAATCCTGTCCCTTCCCACAGCCAGGCCCCTTTTCTGCTCCTAACATGCTGAAAGGTTCAGATGTCCTGGCCCTGGATGGACAGGACCAGGAAGCTGCCCTTTCTCTGGATGGAGCCAGCTCCACCCAGAATCACACTCCTCCCAGCATTCTGTTTTTAGATGTGGCCAACAATTTTTAACCTAAACCTTCATAACATCCTAAAGGTCATTTCCCAAACATCATAGATGGCCATTGAGATCTGTTTACCATTTGCATCACCTGTGCTTTGCATTTCCAGTCCCAAGTCTTTGACATGCCCTTGAAAAGGGACCCTTCTCTGCCTTGTTATATACAACCTAGGGGACTTACCTGATGGTCCAGTGGTTAAGACTTTGCCTTCCAGTGCAGGGGTTGCTGATTTGACCTCTGGTCAGGGAGCTAAGGTTCTGCACGCTTCATGGCCAGAAACCAGAACATAAACAACGGAAGCAATATTGTAACAAATTCAATGAAGACTTTAAAAATGGTCAACATTTTTTTAAAAGTCCTACAATTGTGGGCAAGAAAATAAAGGTCTATAAAATAAGTCTTCAAGAGATATGATGGAGAGAGGAAGGGACTGTTTGGCATTACAAGAAAAACCTGGGCATGTCCCTTCCGTGTGTGTGACAAGAGTTTAGAGATAAGCGTGCTTTGGGCCTGGCTGGTGGAGGGTGCAGTATTTCTCTTCATTTATAAGGACTGACATGTTTGTAATGAATTTTCCTAGCCCATATTTTGGTCCCTGTTTCCCGTT
This sequence comes from Oreotragus oreotragus, assembly GCA_006410675.1. Lineage (NCBI taxonomy): Eukaryota > Metazoa > Chordata > Mammalia > Artiodactyla > Bovidae > Oreotragus > Oreotragus oreotragus. Next base: position 77,329 of record SJYX01022317.1, on the reverse strand, counting down.
TCCTGAAATAACTCTTCCATTTTTTCAATTCCACTCCAGCGCCCTCTGGCCTTTTCAGTAGCTCCCACTGGTAGCTTATGAGGTGTTTAAAACCAAATTACTCTCCTTACACGCAGTAATGCTGCTCTCTTTTTCTCTGCAATTTTTCCAACTTGCTATCAATCTTCATGTAAGGTTTCCAACCAAAGTGTATGGATAAAAAATATCCCCTTTCTAAGTGGCTTTTTCTATTAACCTGGCTCATCCCACCTTGTCAAAACACTTAGTAACTCCCTTAAAGTCCTGGCTCACATTTCAATTTACCAGTGACCTTGTGTGGATGAATCACTTTGCCACTGTGACAAAAAAAGGCTCCTCAGGGAATATGGGGATATTCATTCTCTTTTCAGCTACAGAGTGAGAATTTGAGGATTTTTTAGTATTTGAACAGTGCCCTATAGTTGAACAGAATGATACAATCTCTTCGGTGACCTTGATCAGTTAGAGACACAGGGAAGGCTAGTATCAAGTACCCCATCAGAGCTCAGCTGCTGCTGCCACTGCTGCTACATCGCTTCAGTCATGTCCAACTCTGTGCGACCCCATAGACGGCAGCCCACCAGGCTCCCCTGTCCCTGGGATTCTCCAGGCATGGACACTGGAGTGGGTTGCCATTTCCTCCTCCAACGCATGAAAGTGAAAAGGGAAAGTGAAGTCGCTCAGTCGTGTACCACTGGTAGCGACCCCATGGACTGCAGCCCACCAGGCTCCTCTGTCCATGGGATTTTCCAGGCAAGAGCACTGGAGTGGAGTGCCATTGCCTTCTCCCATCAGAGCTCAAAGCAACCTCTAAAAGATCAGGACTCCATCATGGTTTCTCAACTGCACCCCCATTCCAAAGTCAGCAGCCCACCCCGCTGTGGAAACATGTTTTTACGGTAATGACTTATTTATGCAAATGACACCATTGCCTGCTATAAAAATCTCCCAGGGTCCCTTCCTAATGAGCTAAAATCACTGTTGCCCAGTAAGATATGTCTATGCCCATGTAGAATAACTAACTGGACAGGTCATTGCATACATGGTCATCAGGGGTAGCTATGTAAGGACGGAAGGATGAAGGCTGGCTGGAAGCTGCTATTGTTTCAGGGAGCAGGGAGGTGATGGCGTCAGGCCCACCATCTTGCTTGGTGACAACCTCACTCCTTCTCCATGCAGTAGTCCTTCCCTGGAACAGAAAGATAAAGACTTTTCTTTATTCTTATGTGATACATATAAGAAATGCTTCCGTGCTCAATAAATGAGTTGCTTTTCTTCTTCAGTAGATTCTGATCAATAAACCATGCTCTTGTCAAGCAGTCATCTGTTGTTAATTTGTTTTTTTTATTTGCCAAGTTCAGTATTGAGCCTTTCTTCATTTCAAACAGTTTTTGTTTTAATCATGCCACAGTTGCTATTCCATCTTGTTTGAGAAGTTTATAAAAATGCAGACAAGAAGTTTCAACATTTCTAGTGTGTCATGGAGCTGTTCTATGAAAATGAGGTTTTCTAAAGGAAATGAGGAAAAATAGTGACTATCTTTCTGCTCACAGCCAATAAATCTGCTATATTTCCCATTGCTATAATTACTTTCCAAACAACACAGCTGAGAGCATGAAAAAACTAAAAACCTGTGATGCCCGAATCACTCAGAGCCATCCTGTTTTTCCATTGACAATGACAATTGCCTACATTTTTTTTCTGATTTTCCATTCTATACTAAGTTGGGAAAGCTGACATTCTTCTTTTGACTCATATTCACAAAATGGGAAGAATTCCTTAATGGGGCTTTTTCTTGACAGATTCATGGCTTCGGTGCAATTAAATAAGTGAAAATTAAACAAAAGCAATCTTGTTTTATGCTGAGAATACTAGTATGCCAAATAATCCTATAAGAATTAGAAGTGTGATATAATTTAAATTCTATTTTTCTGCCTTGTATTATGATTTAACTTTTGTAAATATATGTTGATGAAAGAATATAATATTCTATGTTATTTCATGAAAATATTCTATCATAGTATTTTCCATCACTTTCCCTTCATTTAATTATTTAAAGGTTCTTAACAATATTTGTTATACATATAACAGTTTAAAAAATCATTATTAATTATTGTAGTATATGCTTGACATAATAAATATACATTTGGATTCAAATGACCTTTATCTCAGTTTCCTTGTCTGTAGAAAGAGGAAGTAATGTCTGCTTCTCAGGGTTCTTGAAAGAGCTCCATGTGATCATGATGGCAAAAGCCCACTGTCGTGCTGTAATTCACTGCCATCATTTAAAATAATGGCCACTACTACACGAATGTGTGCGTGTATGGGTGTGTGTATGTGTGTGTGCATGGAGAATCTTGTGCCCTGGGAAACACGTGGCTCTGGGACCAGCCTGCTGTGCCTTACTACCAGCTCAACCCCTCGTAAGTAGCGTGCAGTGGACACAAGTCCTTTTCCACCTGCGGATTGCAATTTCCTCATCTGTGATACAATATGTTTGGATAAGCCTAATTTATAGTTCCTTCATGGCCTAAAAACCTTTTCTAGAGTTTTTAGAAATTCAAGTGTTGATTTCTTCCCTGCTCTACCCTTCATCTCAAAATAAACAATGACATGTACACCTGAGTAAAATCTCTACATCCTGGTTCTATGGTCAAATACCATTAAATATATATATATTCACATATACTTCCTCCTAAATGACCAGAAATAATCCAGAGTGAGTTACTCCAAAGTCTTAAGGTCTTGGCAATGTTGCTAAGGTAGCAGACACTATATAAAAACTTTAAAGCAACTCAGTAGAGAGAGATTTAACTAAGACACACCATTGTCCCCGGAGACATCTCATTACCAATTCAAGGAAGGGTCTCACCTAGACATAAACATATTTAGCATTAGCTGTAGCAGTATACTATTACGAATTTTAGGTCAGAAGATATGCACTGACATGTGTATGCCTGAGAGCATGGAACGCTAGACAAATGTTTATTACACTTTTATTTCCTTTATTGTTTCTGCTTTAGTTTAAGTTCCTTGAGGGCGAGTGCCATGTCTGTCATATCTATTTAAAAAGACCAACATTTATTTACTGCCTGCTAAGAAGTGAGAAATAGATTTAAGGCCCTAGATCTGATAGACAGAGTGCCTGATGAACTATGGAATGAGGTTCATGACATTGTACAGGAGACAGGGATCAAGAACATCCCCATGGAAAAGAAATGCAAAAAAATAAAATGGCTGTCTGGGGAGGCCTTACAAATAGCTGCGAAAAGAAGAGAGGTGAAAAGGAAAGATATAAGCATCTGAATGCAGAGTTCCAAAGAATAGCAAGGAGAGATAAGAAAGCCTTCTTCAGCGATCAATGCAAAGAAATAGAGGAAAAGAGCAGAATGGGAAAGACTAGAGATCTCTTCAAGAAAATTAGAGATACCAAGGGAACATTTCATGCAAAGATGGGCTCGATAAAGGACAGAAATGGTCTGGACCTAACAGAAGCAGAAGATATTAAGAAGAGGTGGCAAGAATACACGGAACTGTACAAAAAAGATCTTCACGACCCAGATAATCATAATGATGTGATTACTCATCTAGAGCCAGACATCCTGGAATGTGAAGTCAAGTGGGCCTTAGAAAGCATCACTACGAACAGAGCTAGTGGAGGTGATGGAATTCCAGTTGAGCTGTTTCAAATCCTGAAAGATGATGCTGTGAAACTGCCGCACTCAATATGCCGGCAAATTTGGAAAACTCAGCAGCGGCCATAGGATTGGAAAAGGTCAGTTTTCATTCCAATCCCAAAGAAAGGCAATGCCAAAGAATGCTCAGACTACCACACAATTGCACTCATCTCACATGCTAGTAAAGTAATGCTCAAAAGTCTCGAAGCCAGGCTTCAGCAATACGTGAACCATGAACTTCCTGATGTTCCAGCTGGTTTTAGAAAAGGCAGAGGAACCAGATATCAAATTTCCAACATCTGCTGGATCATCGAAAAAGCAAGAGAGTTCCAGAAAAAATCTCTTTCTGCTTTATTGACTATGCCAAAGCCTTTGACTGTGTGGATCACATTAAACTGTGGAAAATTCTTTAGGAGATGGGAATACCAGACCACCTGATCTGCCTCTTGAGAAATCTGTATGCAGGTCAGGAAGCAACCGTTAGAACTGGACATGGAACAACAGACTGGTTCCAAATAGGAAAAGGAGTACGTCAAGGCTGTATATTGTCACCCTGCTTATTTAACTTCTATGCAGAGTACATCATGAGAAATGCTGG
>SJYX01022317.1:26497-62518 GCA_006410675.1 Oreotragus oreotragus | reverse complement strand
CCCCGGTTCTTTCCCTTGGTATAAATGCGGAATAGTATTGGGGACAGACTGTTCAGGTTCTTGTTGTGCAGCCGCTCTGTCCTGTCTGACTCTGTGACCACATGGACTGCAGCACGCCAGGCTTCCTCGTCCATCACCGACTCCCGGAGTTCACTCAGACTCATGTCCATTGAGTCGGTGATGCCGTCGAGCCATCTCATCCTCTGTCGTCCCCTTCTCCTCCTTCCTTCAATCTTTCCCAGCCTCAGAGTCTTTTCCAGTGAGTCAGCTCTTCCCATCAGGTGGCCAAACGATTGGAGTTTCAGCTTCAGCATCAGTCCTTCCGATGAACACCCAGGACTGATTTCCTTTAGGATGGACTGCTTGGATCTCCTTGCAGTCCAAGGGACTCTTGAGTCTTCTCCGGCACCACAGTTCAAAAGCATCCATTCTTGGCTCATGATCTCATATCATCACTGCTCTTTTCTCTCATAGTGGGTTTTTTTTTTTTGGCCACATCAGGTTGTAGTTGGGGCCCTCAGGATCTCCACTGTGTCTTGTGGAATCTTCTGGTACAGCGTGCAGACTCTCTGATTGTGACCTGCAGATTCTAATTGTGGCATGCAGGCTTATTTGCTAGAAGGCATATGGGATCTGAGTTTTCCAACCGGGGATCGAACCCGTGTCCCCTGCATTGCAAGGTGGATCCTTAACCATTGGACCACCAGGGACGTTCCACGGATCGCAGAGCATCTTTCCATCTCACCAGGAAGAGGCCGGGGAAGGCAGAAGTCGAGAGGCAAAGAGGTAGATTCTTAAATGGAAATCTCACTGCTGGCACCTTCTTCCCACCCCAACCTGTGGGTGATGCAAGTCAACCTGGTTTTCTCACACGTGCCCGTTGATAGAGGAAGCCACCCCGACCCCTGTTAATCAGACCCAAGTCTTCTCTCTGTGTGAGCAGGTGTCTTCAGTAGAGCCCTTTCTGAATATTGAAGATTCTTCCTATGGACCATCGCTGATGGTCTTACTCAACCCCATGATACTGTGTCTGAGTGGAGGTCCTTCTTAGATGTCACTATCATCCTAGAGGCTGCAAAGAAAAGAAAATGGAAATCTGCTTCTGTGTCACTCATGGGAATAAAATGAATTCTCAGTGTTCTGTTTAGATATTGTTCGCAACCAGGTCTGGAAAACATCCTCCTGTGTCTGCCCTGGTGACTTAGATCATCTAATCGGATGGTTTTCACCTGGGGCGACTGTTCCTCCCAGGGGCCGTTTAGCAATATCTGGAGACATTTCTGATTGTCGGGACTCACGATGCTGCTGGCATCTCGTGGGTGGAGGCCAGAGATGCCCCTCAGCAGCCCACAGTATGGGGGATGACCCCAGGAGACAGTCCCCTCGCCCCCATGAGAAGGAGTGATCCAGCCCAACATGTCAGTAGTGCTGAGGTTGAGAATCCTGCTCAGAAGCTCATTATTGCCCTTTCATGGACAATGCTGTTATAAGGAAAACCTTATCACAGCTTTTCAGTAATGACAGCTGGATAATATTGTCTTATTTATCCATGCGTGGCTACTCAGTTGCTCAGTCATGTAGCTCGCCAGGCTCCTCTGTCCATGGGAGGCTCCAGGCAAGAATACTGGAGTGGGTTGCCATTTCCTCCTCCAGGAGATCTTCATGACTCGGGGATCAACAGGCATTGGCAGGTGGATTCTTTACCACTGAACCACCTCGGAAGCCCCTACACTATTCATGCCGTGTATAAAATAGATAATTAATGGGGTCCTACTGTATACTGCAGGCACCGCTACTCGATGCTCTTTGCTGACCCAGGTGGCAAGGAAATCCAAAAAAGAGAGGATGTACGTAAGGCTAGGCTGCCCTAGTGGCTCAGTTGGTTAAGAATCTGCCTGAAATTCAGGAGACCCGGGTTCGATCCCTGGGTCGGGAAGATCCCCTGGGGAAGGAAATGGCAACCCACTGCAGTCTTCTTGCCTGGAGAATCCCATGGACAGAGGAGCCTGGCGGGCTACAGTCCATGGGGCTGGAAAGAGTCAGCCACGACTGAGTGACTAAGTTTCACTTTCTTATACATGTGGCTGATTCACTTTGCTGTACGGTAGAAGTAATACAATGCTGTAAAACAACTATACTCCAATAAAAATTCCAAAAAAAAAAAAAAAAGAAAACACACGTAGGCCACAGCAATATGCTACCTAAATACAGCAAAACAATAAAGAGAAAGCCTTTCTGTGAGCCTCATCTTTGTAACGGGGAAGGCAATGGCACCCCACCCCAGTACTCTTGCCTGGAAAATCCAATGGACGGAGTAGCCTGGTGGGCTGCAGTTCGTGGGGTTGCTAACAGTCGGACAGACTGAGCGACTTCACTTTCACTTTTCTCTTTCATGCATTGGAGAAGGAAATGGCAACCCACTCCAGTGTTCTTGCCTGGAGAATCCCAGGGATGGGGGAGCCTGTTGGGCTGCCGTCTATGGGGTCACACAGAGTCGGACACGACTGAAGTGACTTAGCAGCAGCAGCAGCACCTTTGTAAGCAGGCAGAAGATTAGCAGCATGAGCGTATACTCCTCCGCTGTGCTGACACAGAGTTCAGCATGCCATAGGTGGCTGCCCCTTTGGGAGACACCTCAATTCTGGCCACAGATCGTAGCACCAGGAGGCAAGGACGGGTTCACAAATCTCCAGAGTCACTCTGTAGTGGTGAAATAGTTAGGTCTCCTCTTCCCTACAGTGCAGGAGACCCCGGTTCAGTCCCTGGGTTGGGAAGATCCCTGGAAGAAGGAAATGACAGCTCACTCCAGTGTTCTTGCCTGGAGAATCCCCCGGACAGAGAAGCCTGGCAGGCTAAAGTCCACGGGGTTGCAAAGAGTTGAACGTGGCCAAGCGACTAACACAGACACACACATTCCATAATTAGAATTCTATTTCTTCTTTATTTTTTTTTCAAGTTTGGGAAAGAAATCCAAATGTTTGACGTCACTTATGTGTCATGAAGGCAGGGGAAGTGACTTAGTTCTCCCAGTAAGTTTGGCTGATGCTGGGGAGTTCCCTGATGGCTTGGTGGTTAGGATTCCTGGTTTTCACTGCCATGACCCAGGTTCAGTCCCTGATAAGGCAACTGAGATCCTGCCAGCCATGAGGTATGGCAACCAGCAACAGCAAAACAAGATTTTTTAAAAATTATTATTTATTTATTTATTTTTGCTGATTTAAAGCTGGGCGACCTCACAAGACTTCTTCCATAGAGCCCTGCCAATGAAACAGTTCAGTGAGCTGTACCTAGTTCAGCTCCGTTTTGCAGAATAAGAGTTGAAGCTCTTCCTGCGCTTGGAACTCCTTGTGAATGAGCTTGCTTTCTGTTCATAGACATCAGAGTGTTGAATGTTCATGAGTAGGGACGTCACTTTCATGATCCAAGGGACTTTCTGGGCACTTGGTATTTGCTTTAGTTCATCAAAGATCTATGTGCTTTCTCCTACAAATGTTTCCTGTCCTATTGTACACTGAAAAAAAAATCACTTTGTGATTTTCCAATATGGCAACAGGTAACTCATAGTGTGCCCGCAAGTTAACCTCTTTGTCAGTCCCCCAACTCCCCTTTTGTTAAATGGTCAAATCCTTCTCAGGGTGAAGCAGGCAAAGGCAGGTCATGAGCATATCCCCAGGTTTCAGAGCAGAGAGAGACGGAGCATTCATGGGGAATGACATCACCATCCCCCTGAAAAGTTCCCCAGGCATGACCTTTTCAATTACATGAAAGTCACCCATGCTTCCTTGGTGGCCCCACGGTAAAGACTCCATCTGCCAACTTAGGTGTCCGTAGGCAGATGAACAGATAGAGAAGCTGTAGTACGTATACACGGTGGAATATGACTCAGCTGTGAAAAAGAGTGCATTTGAGTCGCTTCTAATGAGGTGGATGAACCTGGAGCCTATGACACAGAGTGAAGTGAGTCACAAAAAGAAAGACAAATACCGTCTGTTAACGTACACTATGGAATCCAGAGAGATGGTACCAACGATCCTATGTACAGAGCAACAAACGAGACACAGATGTAAAGACCAGGCTTCTGGACTCTGTGGGAGACAGCGAGGGTGGGATGATCTGAGAGCCTAGCACTGAAACATGTATTTTACTATGTGTGAAACAGGTCATCAGTGCAGGTTCATACATGAAGCCGGGCACTCAAAGCTGGTGCCCTGGGACAACCTGGAGGAATATGGTGGGGAGGTAGGTTGTTGGGAGGGCGGCGTTCAGGATAGAGGTGACGCCTTTGTGCCTGTGGCTGATTCATGTGGATGTATGGGGAAAGCCATCACAATATTGTAAGGTGACAATATTGTACATTACGAGATTGCAAAGTAAATATCCTCCAGTTAAAACAAATACATTTAAAAAAAAAAAAAAGGAATGTGTGTGCAGATGCAGGGGACATGGGTTCAGTCTCTGGTTTGGGAAGATCCTGTGTGCCACAGAGCAACCCAGCGTGAGCACCACCACTGTGAAAAGCGTCCATGCCCAGTCACTGTGCTCCATCGTGATGAGAAGCCCCCGTACCGCAGCTAGAGAGGAGGCCCCCAACCCATGCAGCAGGGAAGAGCCGCCCAGCCCCCCCCCAATTAATTAGTTAATTTAATGTTAAAGAAAGAGACAGTCCCCCCCACCCCAAGCTACTGAATTGGACCTGAAATTCGGCCGTGACACTCCTTGATATTGAACTGTTAATATTCTCGTGGTTGTCAGGGGTCAGGACCCAGGGGGAGAACCATCGCACTTTCCAAGTTAGAGAAAGTGAAGTCGCTCGGTCGTGTCCGAATCTTTGCCACCCCATGGACTGTAGCCCACCAGGCTCTTCTGTCCATGGGATTTTCCAGGCAAGAGTACTGGAGTGGGGTGCCACTGCCTTCTCCAGGGGATCTTCCTGACCCAGGGATCGAACCCAGGTCTCCTGCATTGCAGGCAGATGCTTTACCGTCTGAGCCACCCGGGACACAATCTCAAATGAGCACGTTTTTCGCAGAAGTGAGTAGACGCCAGGAAACAACACATCCAAGTTTGTAGCCGCGGCTGTCGTGCAAACGTGCTATGAAAGTCTGAGCTCGTTGCCAGGGAAGTCCAGTCAGACAGTGNTTACCGTCTGAGCCACCCGGGACACAATCTCAAATGAGCACGTTTTTCGCAGAAGTGAGTAGACGCCAGGAAACAACACATCCAAGTTTGTAGCCGCGGCTGTCGTGCAAACGTGCTATGAAAGTCTGAGCTCGTTGCCAGGGAAGTCCAGTCAGACAGTGCCGCTAGATAGCTATGGACGGGCGTCCCTGACATTGTACAGGAGGCAGGGATCGAGACCACCCCCCAGAAAAAGAAATGTAAAAAAGGCAAAGTGGTTGTCGGATGGGGCCTTACAAATAACTGACAAAAGAAGAGAAACTGAAGGCAAAGGAGAAAAGAAAAGGTATATCCATCTGAATGCAGAGTTCCAAAGAATAGCAAGGAGAGATAAGAAAGCCTTCCTCAGTGATCAGTGAAAAAAAATAGAGNCAAAAAGGCAAAATGGTTGTCTGACAATGCCTTACAAACAGCTATGGAAAGAGAAGCCAAAGGCAAAGGAGAAAAGGGAAGATACACCCATTTGAATGCAGAACTCCAAAGAACAGTAAGGAGAGGTAAGCAAGCCTTCCTCAGTGATTAGTGCAAAGAAATAGAGGAAAACAAGAGAAAGGGAAACACTAGAGATCTCTTCAAGAAAATTAGAGATACCAAGGGAACTTTCCATGCAAAGATAGGTACAATAAAGTACAGAAATATTATGGAATTAACTGAAGCAGAAGCTATTAAGAGGTGGCAAAATTCAGAGAAGAACTATAGGCAAAAAAAGATCTTCATGACCCAGATAATCATGATGGTGTGATCACTCACCTAGGGCCAGACATTCTGGAATGCAAAGTCAAGTGGGCCTTAGGAAACATCACTATGAACAAGGCTAGTGGAGATGATGGAATTCCAGTTGAGCTGTTTCAAATCCTGAAAGATGACGCTGTGAACGTGCTGCATTCAATATATAAGCAAATTTGGAAAACTCAGCAGTGGCCACAGGACTGGAAAAGGCCAGTTTTCATTCCAATGCCAAAGAAAGACAATGCCAAAGAATGCTCGAACTACTGCACAATTGCACTCATCTCCCACGTTAGTAAAGTAACACTCAGAATTCTCCAAGCGAGGCTTCAATAGCACGTGAACCATGAACTTCCAAATGTTCAAGCTGAATTTAGAAAAGGCAGAAGAACCAGAGATCAAATTGCCAACATCCATTGGATCACCAAAAAAGCAAGAGAGTTCCAGAAAAACATCTATTTCTGCTTTATTGACTACACCAAAGCCTTATGCCAATTGATGCTTTTGAACTGCGGTATTGGAGAAGATTCTTAGACTGCAAGGAGATCCAACCAGTCCATCCTAAAGGAAATCAATCCTGAATATTCATTGGAAGGACTGATGCTGAAGCTGAGACTCCAATATTTTGACCACTTTATGCGAAGAACTGACTCATTTTAAAAGACCCACTGATGCTGGGAAAGATTAAAGGCGGGAGGAGAAGTGGATGACAGAGGATGAGATGCTTGGATGGTATCACCGACTCAATGGACATGAGTTTGAGCAAGCTCCGGGAGTTGGTGATGGACAGGGAAGCCTGGCATGCTGCAGTCCATGGGGTCACAAAGAGTCAGATGACTGAGTGACTGAACTGAACTGAATAGAGTGGCGATGCTCTGTATGATTTTAAGAGTGTATGGGCCACTCTGCCAGAAAATTTGATGTTGTAGGAACATTTCCATTCCAGGCATCCCAACTATTTTGATAGCTCAGACACTGTTTAAAAGTTTAGCTCAGTAGAATCACTTTCCATTTTTCATGGCAGAAATGAGCCTTTTTTTGACAAGCCATATTTCTGCAGCACTGTTCAATGGTGGTTTCCATCACCGTGTGATTTATTACCTGCTTCCAGGAAAGAGCACGTTAGATGCAGGATATAAAAAAAAAAAAAAATTTAAAATGAGACCTCTCTCTGCATTGCAAGGAAAAAGAAGGTTGCACAACAGACGTTGCTTCTCTCCTTAACAAACATAAAAGACTTAAATCTTTTGCTTAGAAGTAAGAAAGGAAGTTTCTGAGACTTGGAGATTTCTTTTTATCATTAAGTCCCCCTTTGTAGGATCAAGGCCCAGTTTAGTCATGAGATACTGATCTTAAGAAAATGGTTCTAATTCCTGTGTTCTTAAGTGCTGAGTTTTGTGGGCACATGATGAAACACAGCTTCCAGAAACAGAGGTAGAATAATGCCATTTACAGCAACATGGGTGTACCTAGAGATTCTCATCCTGAGTGAGCTAAGTCAGACAGAGAAGGAGAAATCTGGTATAGCATGCCTTATATGTGGGATGGAGAAAGAAATATAGAAAGAAACAACACAATGAATTTCCTTAACAAAACAGAAACAGATTCACAGATGTAGCTTATGGTTGCCTGGGGGAAGGGATAGTCAGGGAGTTTGGGATGGACATGGACACACTGCTGTATTTAACATGGAGAGCCAGCAAGGACCTGCTGGACAGCACAGGGAACTCTGCTCAGGGTCACGTGGCAGCCTGGATGGGAGGGAGTTTGGGGGAGAAAGGATGCATGTGTATCTATGGCACTGAGTGCCTTCAGTGTTCACCTGCAAACTATCACAGCGTTGTTCACTGACTATACTGCGATATAAAAATAAAAGATTTCTTGTAAGAGAATAAAATAAAAAAGCAAGGTAGAGACTGATTTGGGGAAAAGGAGATCCATTGCCAGTCTTGAACCTTCAGGGAAAGGCCTTACCTCCATGTGGACAAAAAGGTGATGGAGGGAGCTGGGGTCCATCTCAACCTCAGAATTTTTAGCCCAGAATTTTTCATGCTCCAATCCTCCTCTCTGCTCCTTTCTGCTCATCCCTTGCTTCCTTTCTACCTCTTCAGGATCTCATAGTTTTAAGGACGGGCTTCCCCAATGGCTCAGCTGGTAAAGAATCCGCCTGCAACACAGGAGACCTGGGTTTGATCCCTGGGTTGGGAAGACCCCCTGGAGAAGGGAACGGCTACCCACTCCAGTGTTCTGGCCTGGAGAATGCCATGGATACAATCCATCCCTGGAGAAGGGAACGGCTACCCACTCCAGTGTTCTGGCCTGGAGAATCCCATGGATACAATCCATGGGGTCGCAGAGAGTCAGGCACGACCAAGCCACTTTCTCTTTCAGTCAAAATACTCGCCATTTCAGCATAGAAATGGTATTCAGAGCACACACTGCTTTTGGATAGAATTGTCTGTCTACCGTGTTCCTCTTATGGCAAATGCAAGCATGCTTTGAAATCAGCAAGCCAATTCTGTCTTTTGTTCTTATTTTTAACGTAGTGGTAATGGAGTATTTTCAGTTCTGTGGACTTTGGCGGAGCGCGTGGCAGATCATGCAGGGTGGGTGCCAGACAAGCACTCAGGAGCAAGGCTATCATTACTTTATGAGGGTTTTAGTGACCCCAAAAGGCCCCACCAAAAGAGAAAGGAAGGAACAAACAGCCTGAGGGACATCGGGCCTCTCAAGAGGGCTCACCCAAATTATGTGAGCAAGTACGGACGACCCTCTATGCAACGCAGCTAGAGAGACACAGATGTAAAGAACAGACTTTTGCACTCAGTGGGAGAAGGCGAGGGTGGGATGATTTGAGAGCACAGCATTGAAACATGCATATTAGCATATGTGAAATGGTTGACCAGGGCAAGTTCGATGCATGGAGCAGGGCCCTCAAAGCCGGTGCTCTGGGACAACCCTGAGGGAGGCGATGGGGAGGGAGGTGGGAGGGGGGCTTAGGATGGGGGACACGTGTACCCCCATGGCTGATTCATGTCAGTGTATGGCAAAACCACCACAATATTTAAAGTAAACAGCCTCTGATTAAAATAATTTTTTTTTAAGTTCCAGTTTGTCATAGTAGGAAAGGATAGACGTAGAGTGTTGGTTTTTTTTTTTCTTTTTTTTTTAAACTTTTGTTGGGATGTAATTTACAGTGTTTACAGTGCTAGTTGCTGCTGTGCAGGAAAGTGATTCGTTTATACCTGTGCTGTGTGCCCAGTCACTCAGTCGAGTCCGANAGCGACTGAACTGAACTGAATATGTGGCTTCCCTGATAGCTCAGTTGGTTAAGAATCTACCTGCAATGCAGGAGACCCCGGTTCAATTCCTGAGTGGGGCAGATCTGCTGGAGAAGGGATAGGCTCCCCACTCCAGTATTCTTGGGCTTCCCTGGTGGCTCAGATGGTAAAGAATCCACCTGCAATGCGGGAGACCTGGGTTGGATCCCTGGGTCAGGAAGAGCCCCTGGAAATGGAAAAGGCTACCCACTCCAGTATTCTGGCCTGGTGAATTCCATGGACGATACAGTCGCAAAGAGTCTGAGAGGACTGAGCTCCTTCCACTTTCTTCCACTGTTGTATGTGGTAGTGTGTATCTGTTAATACTAGTCTTCCGACGTAGCCCTGCCCCGCTTCCCCTCTTTGGGAGCTATAGGTCTGTTTTCTCGATCTGTGACTCTATTTCTGCTTTGCGGACAAATTGATTTATGCCTTTTTTTTTTTTTTTTTAAGATTCCACGTATAAGCATTATCATTGTGATGTTTGTCTTGGGAGTGTTTTTAATCAGAGAAAGAAAACCCTTAAATTTAACAGTCTCACTCTTTGCAGGTGTCTTTCTGCCCCAGGTCTCAGTGGCACTGGTCTCATAGCATCAATGCCTTCAGTTTCTCTAGTGGATGTTAATGTATGTTTCACTCAAAAGAAAAGTTTAGACTTTTTTTTTTTTTTTCTTCCCCTCTTTACTTAACCTCGAAAAGGGACTTCCCGTGTGGCTCACTGGTACAGAATCTGCCTGCCAGTGCAGGAGACATAATTTTGAGACCTGGGTCGGGAAGATCCCCTGGAGTCGGAAGTGGCAGCCCACTCTGGTATTGTTGCCTGGGAGATCCCATGGACAGAGGAGCCTGGTGGGCTGCAGTCCGTGGGGTCACAAAGAGTCAGACAGGACCTAGCGACTAAACGACAAACCTCCAAATAGTCTTATTTTGCTCATCACCCATTGTATTACAGTTATTCCTTGGCATCCGGAAACTTCTGCCTTTTGGCATAATCATTGAACAGATACATTTATCTTTGAGAGCATAAACATGTGTGCCACGCGTGTGTGTGGTATGTAAGTGTGCCTAAGCATATTTCCATCCTCGGGGTATTTAATACCATCATCATCGTTATTTGCAAATCACTTCATTGGGACTTAGAACTTTGTTTTCCTTGAAGTGTATCCAGTCTAAGTTGCCCCATGCTACTGTGTATGTTATCTTCTCCTTAAAGGCAGATTGTCAGAAATTCTTGTTTTCAGCAGATCTGGAGTTTGTGAATAAGCTGCAATAAGCAGAAAAGTGGGTGCAGAACCAGCAGAGGGTCATGCCGCCCCCTTGTTCCCCTGCAGTGTCCACAAGTCGGTTCTGTAGGCCTGCACCTCTGTTGATGCTTTGCAAATGGGTTCGTCAGCACCATCCTTCTCGACTTCATACGTGTGCCTTCATACACAGTATTTGTTTTCCTCTTTGTGACTTACTTCACTCTGTATGACAGACGCTGGGTCCTCCACATCTCTATAAATGAGGCAGCTTTGTTCTTTTTCATGATTGAGTAGTATGCCGCGGTATACCATCTTCATCAGTTCATCTGTCGATGCACAGCTGGGTTGCTTGCTACTGTAAATAGGGCTGTGGTGAACACTGAGGTTCCTGTGTCTTTTTGAATTAGAGTTTTTATTTCGGGGTATATGCCCATGAGTGGGTCCACCCCCCACGGACGTGTGACACTGATGACACTGGGCGAATCACTCCGTGTCTCCCTATCACGATCCCAGGATGACGCCGGTCCCCACTCACAGTATCGCCTTGAGGATGATATGAGTTCATTTGTGAGCAGAGCTGACCTGCCTCCCTGCATGGTCAGTTGGTGTTCTCAGCGTTCCTTGCTGAATGACCACCTTGTAGCCCCATTGTTACTGAAGGAGCGGGAAGGTAACTCAGATAAGCCGGGGTGCAGCCCCATCACGCCTTCCTGTACTGAAGGACAGCTCAGATAAGCCGGGGTGCAGCCCCATCACGCCTTCCTGTACTGAAGGACAGCTCAGATAAGCCGGGGTGTCTGAGCCCCTCGGTGGGCGTGGCCACCTGACGCCCCGCCCACTTCACCCCCCAGGGTCATCGACGGCCGGGACCTGATGCCCTTGCTGCAGGGCCGGGCCCAGCGATCGGAGCACGAGTTTCTCTTCCACTATTGCAACTTCTACCTGAACGCCGTGCGCTGGCATCCACCCAACAGTGAGTAGACGCGTCTCTCCTCCCGTGCGTCTTTCCCTGCCTCGCTTCCAGGGCTGCGTGCCGTCGGGGAGGGGCCGGGGAAGCGAATAAAACCGCAAGCGGCCATTGCTCTCGTGAGATGCTCCCCCCACCCCCCACCGCCTCCCGCAGAGAAGCTGGGTTTGATTTCTCCTTCCTCCTGTTCCTACTTTCTTCTCTTGAGCCTGCTGCTTACCCGCGCTTGTCTCGGCAGACCAGGGCAGTCGCCCAGCTCTATGCCAGTGCTTGCTGGCTCCTTCCTCCCGGTGGAGGGGGGGAGGTGCAGAGGACATGCCAGATCGGCAGGGTTCTGAAGCTGCTTGCTTCCCGCTCCGCCAGCCACCCAGCTGCGTCTCCTGGTCCCACCTTCCGTCTGAGTTTCTGCCCAAGAGCCCCTCTGCTCTGGCATGGCTTGTCTCTGCTGGCGGTTCCCTCTGCTTGGAACGACTTTCTTTTCCTTCCTGGTTAATGCTTGCCCACCTCCCGCGATGCCCCTCAAATGCCACCTCTCCCCTGCCTGCGGTCTTCTAGCTTTGCACTGGTGCTGGGTGGCTTTCAGATGTCGACCTGACGTTGTCCCCTGAGCCTGAAAGGCGGCGGGTCGTGTGTCTGCTAGCCATAGATGTTTAAGACAATGCTCAGATTCACTGATGGCATTGTGGTTCCCAGACCCAGTGTGTTTTATGTCTGTGCCAGTGACAAGAGGTACTCAATACTTTGGGTCTGCTGACAGCAGATATAAAGGTGCATTTCCTTTTGTTAAAATTTTTCTTTATTCAGGTATGTGCCTTTGGTTGCGCTGGGTCTCTGTGGCTTTCCGGAGGCTTCCTCCACTTTCCGCGAGCAGGCGCCACTCTCTGCTCGCAGTTCACAAGCTTCTGATTGCAGTGGGTTTTCTTGTTGCAGAGCACCAGCTGTGGGGCACTCAGGCTTCCGTGGTTGCAGCCCGTGGGCTCAAAAACTGTGGCTCCTTGGCGCTCAGGCACAGGTTCAGTAGTTGAGGCACACAGGTTCAGTTGTTCCACGGCAAGCGGGATCTTCCCGGACCGGGAATCAAACCTGCGTCTCCTGCTTGGCCAGGCGGATTCCTAACTACTGAACCACCACAGACATCCCAACGGGTACATTTCTAACGAGCCTAAAGGACCAAGTGAAATCTAGTTATGATCAAACGTGTAGCAATAGTCCCGCATCTGGCTTTCATACATGTAAACATAAAATTGCAATACGAGTTGATCCAACTGGTCCATCCTAAAGGAAATCGGTCCTAAGATTCATTGGAAGGACTGATGCTGAAGCTGAAGCTCCAGTACTTTGGACACGTGATGCAAAGAACTGACTCTTTAGAGAAGACCCTGATGCTGGGAAAGATTGAAGGCAGGAGGAGAATGGGATGACAGAGGATGAGATGGGTGGATGGGATCACCCACTCAATGGACATGGGTTTGAGCAAGCTCTGGGAGTTGGTGATGGACAGGAAGGTCTGGCGTGCTGCAGTCCATGGGGTCGCAGAGAGTGGGACATGACTGAGTGACTGAACTAAAAACATCACATCACTGAGATGCCTAGGCGTCTGTGGGAATCCAGCACCTTTTCTACCTCTATTGTATATCTTAGAGATCAATGCTGATGTTAGACTCCTGGGTGCCTCTTGAGAGAGGGAATGAAGCTCTCCTTCTCTGTAGCATGTTTTGGTTCTGCTCCCAGATGAGAGATTCTCCCAGAGCATCTGGTCGCCAGCTGGTGGTGGCTCATTCTTAAATTCAGGGGATTCTCATACTGGATTTCAGTGCAGTCCTGACCCCATCCTCGTCACCCAGCTGAGATAGCCAAGACATCATTCAAAGAGCAGCTGCTCCATTATTTTTCAAGTGGAAGATTGTGATCCTTCCTTTGTCCACAGAAATCAGACCAGGTTTACCCTTGAAAGTTTATCCTTTCAGTCTGGAAGAGTTCCCTGAGATAACTTCTGGAAGATTTTACATTTGAAATCTGTATGACTTCCTTCTGATAACTTGTGGAAGATGAATGTAGCAAAACCGCACGCTCACAATTCTAGACCGGGAAGGACCCTATTTACCTATCTCATCCATGTGCCCATCACTGCTAACGTCCATAGGCATGCTGTCTCTTTTTTAGGTTAATTGGCAGTATTTTTGGAGGAGGAGAAACGGCAATCTGCTCCAGTACTCTTGCCTGGGAAATCCCACAGACAGAGGAGCCTGGCGGGCTGCAGTCTATGGGGTCGCAAAAAGTCGGACGTGAGTTGGTGACTAAACAGCTGGCAGTGTTTAAATCTGAAGAAGTTCATTTCAGTTCGGTCCCTCAGTTGTGTCCGACTCTTTGCGGCCCCATGGACTGCAGCACGCCAGGCCTCCCTGTCTATCACCAACTCCTGGAGTTTACTAAAGCTCACCTCCATTGAGTCGGTGATGCCATCCAACCATCTCTTTTAAATCTGAGCCATCTCATAAAGGAGAGATGTGGTCCACCCCATCTTTTTTTTTTTTTTTTAGCTTTTTATTTTATATTGAAGTATACTTGATGAACAGTGTGACCTTGGTTTCTGGTGCACAACGCCGTGATTCAGTGATACACATACATGCATCTGTTCCTTTTCACATGCTTTTCCCACGTAGCTTGCTGCGTAATACTGGGAGGAGTTGTCCACGCTATACCGTAGGTCCTTGTCGGTTATGTGTCTGAAACGTAGCAGTGTGTCCACGTTCCCGCTTCCTTTTGTTTCCGGGGCTCTTGGCTGTTTAAAGATGTCCTGAACCTTGCCGAACTGCATTTAAGTAAAGCCAGCCGCCTCCGCTCACAGGGGCCAGAAGGAACATATTGGATCCGGGGCTGCGGAAAACACAGTCATGTGGAGGAATAAACAGGAAGGGGCAGAAAATAGGGGTAAGTGAGAAAAACCAGACCCAGATGCTGAGAGGCAGCAGGCCCGGGGGTCAAATGTGCTGCGGAGACAGACACAAGGACATTTCCTCTTAAGCAACTCAGACTGTCTTCTGCCCCGAGCGAGCGACAGAGGAAAGAAAATGACAGTCTTTCAGTGCCGGAATCATGCATCTCGTCAACGGGTCTGAGGAAACGATGGGTTTTTTTTTTTTTTTTTTAATCTTGTCTCCTTTGGAGATCGCGCCCTGAAACTCAGGCACGGTGGTGACCGCTGTGGCTGTCCCTCGTGGCTCCCTGCAGCTGTTTGCTCAGTATCTGTGTCTGGTCATTTGTTCTCCACGTATTTATTGAGCATCTACTGCGTGGCATCTGCTGGACTGGACACCTGTCGGTGGGCAGAATATACTGAGTTCTCTGCCCGGGAGTTGCTTGCCTCTTAGGTCACGGGGGAGCTGCAGGCCGGGCAAACAGCCGGGAATGCAGATGTGTTTCAGGAAGTGGCCTTTGCCCACAAGACCTAGTTGGAAGAGGCAGCCCTGCATTTGGATTACCAGTGCTACAGGAGTGGATTATTAGTAGTGCGTGAGGACTAGTTGGAAGAGATGGCTTAGACCATCTCGTAATCGAAAGTGGAGTCTGGCTGCTGGACGCTCAGAAGCCACTGAAGAGGGCAGGGTGGTGGGAAGGAAGAGTTTGCTTTATTTGGGATGCTCTCAGCTAGGGGCAGGGGCGGGGGACATCTGTCCAAAGCCGGACTCCCTGACAGTCAGAATGTAAACGCTTTTGTAGACCGAGGGAGGGGGGTTTCCCCTTGCAGAAACAGCCCAGTCAGCCCTGAATGTCATTCTGAAACTGATCATCAGGATCATCTTGATTCTTTTAGGTACAGTTCATCTTTCAGTCCCACTGGCATCAGTGGCAGAGAAGGCAATGCACCCCACTCCAGTACTCTTGCTTGGAAAATCCCATGGACGGAGGAGCCTGGTGGGCTGCAGTCCATGGGGTTGCGAAGAGTCGGACACGACTGAGCGACCTCACTTTCACTTTTCACTTTCATGCCTTGGAGAAGGACATGGCAACCCACTCCAGTGTTCTTGCCTGGAGAATCCCAGGAACGGGGGAGCCTGGTGGGCTGCAGTCCATGGGGTTGCACAGAGTCGGACATGACTGAAGCGACTTAGCAGCAGCAGTAGCATCAGTAGCATCAGTGGTGCTGGCAGGAAAGAGCCCAGCTGCCGATGCAGGATGCATAAGAGATGTGGGTTCGCTCCCTAGATGGGGAAGATCCCCTGGAGGAGGGCATGGCACCCTGCTCCAGGATTCTTGCCTGGAGAATCCCATGGACAGAGAAGTTTGGAGGGCTGCAGTCCATGGGGTCGCCAAGGGTCAGACAGGACTGAGATGACTTAGCAGAGCAAAGCACAGTCTCTTTGCTCCCAGGGTTGATTGGTTTCCATTTCTTTGAGGCCAGTTCTGGGGATTAGGGCAGGTTAGATCATGGTTACATTCTGGTTGTCATGGAGTTAACGTCTTCCCCCCTACTGGGGGTTTCACTATCTGCTCAGAATAATATCTATATAGCCTTTGGTGCTAAGTCACTGCAGTCGTGTCTGACTCTTTGTGACACCATGGACTGTAGCTCACTGGGCTTCTCCATCCCTGGGATTCTCCAGGCAAGAACACTGGAGTGGGTTGTCATTTCCTTCTCCAATGCATGAAAGTGAAAGTGAAGTCACTCAGTCGTGTCCGACTCTTTGAAACCCCATGGACTGTAGCCTGCCAAGCTCCTCTGTCCATGAGATTCTCCAAGCAAGAATCCTCGAGTGGGTTGCCATTCCCTTCCCCATAAAGCCTTTGAGCTTTCCTTGAATTTGCTTGAACTCTGACTAAACTTATTCTTTGCCTCTAGGCTTTTCACAGACCAAAGGCAGGCTGAGGACCTTAAGGTCCCGCTCTGTTTTCGCTTCCGGCTCTATATCTGCAAGAGACCATGGGTTAGCATAGAACCTAAACCAGTCCTAGTTAGGGGACATCACTTGGATCATCTCAGATCTATGTTGGTAGGAGACTGTGGACAATTCACAGATGTTGAACTAGTACTGTTTAGAAGACATGGGCTTGGATCACCTGAGATCTGTGCTTGTAGGAGATTGTGGTCACCACCACCTGGGGGACGCTGTCTGTAATTCTTAGAGGCAAGAGTATTGCCACCTTGAGCTCCAAAGTATCTTGAGCTCCAGATACCTGGTTAGAAAAGAAGAGAGACATTTAGGCTCAGGGTGTGTAAATGCAGGGCCAGGGCAGCACTGAGCCGGAGCCAGCCCCTGACGGCTGAGGAATGTCACCAGCTTGTGGAGAACACGTTCCTACCTGGAAGTCAGCCTTGTGGGGAGCGTCTATACCACGGCAACTGGCGGACACAGCAGATGTCGACTGTGTTCCTCACTCGGAGAAGCTAGAGCTTTCCAGCAGGACACTGGTACCCCTCCACTAGAATGGAGTGGCAGCGTTGGGGAGATCCAACTCGTGTTTGTCTTGATGAGGTTGGATGTCTACATTTCCCCGGTGGCTCTGACAGTGAAGAATCCACCTGTGAAGCAGGAGACCCAGGTTCCATTCCTGGGTTGGGAAGATCCCCCTGGAGAAGGGAATGGCAGCCGACCCCAGTGTTCTTGCCTGGAGAATCCCATGGGCAGAGGAGCCTGGCGGGCTACATACAGTCCACGGGGTCGCACAGCATCGGACATGACTGAGCAATTGATGCTTTCGCTCCGTATTAGAATTGCAGACTTCTTAGAAAGTGAAAGTGAAGTCGCTCAGTCGTGTCCGACTCTTTGCGGCCCCATGGATACTCATTTTTTCCAAAACGTTACCGCCAGAATGCTGTTTCTACTCTTTTAGAACATGAATCCCTTTCAGCTTTTATATACAATGTATTCTCCATAATAATTGAATCTTAGGGCCAGAATAGCAACCTACTCCAGTACTCTTGCCTGGAAAATCCCACAGTCAGAGGAACCTGGTGGGCTAAAGTCCACGGGGTCGCAAAGAGGGACAGGACTGAGCTACTGACACTCTCATTACCTTACAATTCCAGACTTTTCATTTTATTTTTCATTTTATTTTTTTACTTTACAATACTGTATTGGTTTTGCCATACATTGACATGAATCCACCACAGGTGTACATGAGTTCCCAGCCCTGAACCCCCCCTCACCTCCCTCCGCATATCATCTCTCTGGGTCATCCCAGTGCACCAGCCCCAAGCATCCTGTATCCTGTATTGAACCTAGACTAGTGATTCATTTCTTACATGATAGTATACATGTTTCAGTGCCATTCTCCCAAATCATCCTACCCTCTCCCTCTCCCACAGAGTCCAAAACTCTGTTCTTTACATCTGTATCTCTTTTGCTGTCTTGCATACAGGGTCCTCATTACCATCTTTCTAAATTCCATATATATGTGTTAGTATACTGTATTGGTGTTTTTCTTTCTGGCTTACTTCACTCTGTATAATCGGTTCCAGTTTCATCCATCTCATTAGAACTGATTCAAATGTATTCTTTTTAATGGCTGAGTAATACTCCATTGTGTATATGTACCACAGCTTTCTTATCCATTCATCTGCTGATGGACATCTAGGTTGTTTCCATGTCCTGGCTATTATAAACAGTGCTGCGATGAACATTGGGGTACACGTGTCTCTTTCTATTCTGGTTTCCTCGGTGTGTATGCCCAGCAGTGGGATTGCTGGGTCATAAGGCAGTTCTATTTGCAATTTCTTAAGGAATCTCCACACTGTTCTCCATAGTGGCTGTACTAGTTTGCATTCCCACCAACAGTGTAAGAGGGTTCCCTTCAGGCAAGAATATTGAAGTGGATCACCACGCCCTCCTCCAGGTGATCTTCCCAACTCAAGGATCGAACCCGCATCTCTTATGTCTCCTGCATTGTCAAGCAGGTCCTTTACCACTGGCGCCACATGATTAGTCCTAAACAAAACATAGATCTGCTGCTTTGCAATCTGAACCAACAGAAACAAACTCAGATGTGACAGGCCAGAGGCTTATTAGCTACCATATTCAGTTCCGTTCAGTCGCTAAGTCATGTCTGACTCTTTGCGACCCCATGAACCACAGCATGCCAGGCCTCCCTGTCTATCACCAACTCCTGGAGTTTACCCAAACTCATGTCCATTAAGTTGGTTCCACACTGTTCTCCATAGTGGCTGTACTAGTTTGCATTCCCACCAAAAGTGTAAGAGGGTTCTCTTTTCTCTTATAAATAATGCTTCTATGGACATTCCTGTACAAGTTTTTGCATGGACATGTTTTCATTTTCTTTGAGTATACATCCAGGTGTGGAATTTGTAGGTCAGATCTTAACCCTATCTTTAATCATTTGATGAATTGTCAGATTGTTTTTAAATGTGGCTGCATGATTTTATATTAGCACCAGCAGTATACAAGGGTTCTAATTTCTCCATATGGTCAGCCACACTTGCTGTTATCTGTTTCTTTTCTTATAGCCATTCTAGTGGATAAGTGGTATTTCATTGCGATTTTTACTTTCATTTCCCTCATATATAATGATGCTGAGTCTAGTTTCATGAGTGTATTGTCTATCTTCTTTGAGGAAATATTTATTCAGATAATTTGCCCATTTTTTGAAGTTTTTTGTCTTTTTATTAAGTTGTAAGAGTTCTTTATATAATATGGATTATAAGTAGGTTCATTATCAGATATCTGATTGACAAATATTTTCACTCATTCTACAGATTGGCCATGCACTTTCTTGATGACGTCCAATGACATGCACTTTTTTTAAAATTTTAATGTTGTCCAATTAATCTACTTTTTCCTTTGCTATTGTACTTTTGGTGTGTGTGCTTAGTTGCTCAGTTGTGTTCAACTCTTTTCATACCTTTATAAAAACACTGCATAATCTAAGGGCATGCTGATTCACACCTATGTCTTCTACTAAGAATCTTATACCTTTAGCTCTTATATTTACATCTTTAATTTTTATAAATTATGAGTTAGGGGTTCAGGTTTATTTTTAATTTATTTTTTAATTGAAGGATAACTCCTTTACAGAATTTTGTTGTTTTCTGTCAGTTTTATTTTTATGCATGCAGATTACCAGTTGCTCCAATGCCATTTGTTGAAAAGACTATTCTTTCTGTTTTGAATTGTCTTGATATCCTTGGTAAATTTTAATGTTGTCCAATTAATCTACTTTTTCCTTTGCTATTGTACTTTTGGTGTGTGTGCTTAGTTGCTCAGTTGTGTTCAACTCTTTTCATACCTTTATAAAAACACTGCATAATCTAAGGGCATGCTGATTCACACCTATGTCTTCTACTAAGAATCTTATACCTTTAGCTCTTATATTTACATCTTTAATTTTTATAAATTATGAGTTAGGGGTTCAGGTTTATTTTTAATTTATTTTTTAATTGAAGGATAACTCTTTTACAGAATTTTGTTGTTTTCTGTCAGTTTTATTTTTATGCATGCAGATTACCAGTTGCTCCAATGCCATTTGTTGAAAAGACTATTCTTTCTGTTTTGAATTGTCTTGATATCCTTGGCGAAAATCATTGATCATAGATAAATGGGTTTATTTCTATACTGTCTGTTCTACTCAGCTGATATCTATGTTTGTCCTTATGCCAGTACCACACTGTCATGATTACTTCAGCTTTGTAGTAAGTTTTGAAATCAGTAAATGTGAATCCATCAACTTTGTTGTCTGTTTTCAAGATCATTTGGCTGTTACGAATTCCTTGAGTTTCCATGTGAATATGAGGGTCAGCTTGTCAGATTCTGTAGCAGAGGCAATTGTGGTTTTGATAAAGATTGCACTGAATCTGTAGATCAATTTAGGGAGTATTGCCATCCTAACAATGTTAGTATTCCAATCCACGAACATAGGATATCTTTCAATTTATTTAGATCTTTAATTTCTTCAATAATGCTTCATAGTTTCCAGGTATATGTCTTGCACTTCTTTTTTTAACTTTAATTCTTTATATACCTTGGAAATGCAATTGTTTTGTCAGTTTTAATTTTGGTTTGTTTCTTACTCTATAGGAACACAATTGATTTTTCTATATTAATCATGAATCTTGCAACCTTGCTAAAATTCTGTGTTAGTTCTAATTGTTTTTAACTGATTCCTAGGGATTATCTATGTACAAAGTCAAGTCATTTTCAAGTAAAGATTTTTTTCAAATTTATTTCCAATATGAAATTCTATTTCCCTATTTTCCATGACTAGGACCTCAAGAACACTTTCTAATAGAAGTGGTAAAAGTATATATCCTTGTCTTGTTTTTGATACTAGGGGGTAAGCATTCAATCTTTCACCATTACATCTGATATTATCTGTGTATTTTTCATAGGAACTCATTAAAAATTAAGGAAGTTTCCTATGATTCCTTGTTTATCCAATGTCTTCATGATGAAATGGTGTTAAATTTTGCCAAAAGCATTTTCTGCATCTGTTGAGATGATCATGTGTTTTTTGTCCCCTTCTTCTATTAATGTTATTGTCTACAGTCATTAAGTCGTGTCCAACTCTTTGTGACCCCATGCACTACAGCACACCAGGCTTCCCTGTCTTTCACTATCTCCTAGAGTTTGCTCAAACTCATGGTTACTGAATGATTGATTCCATCCAACTATCTCATCCTCTGTCACCCCATTCTCCCCATGCCCTTAATCTTTCCCAGCATTGGGGTCTTTTCCAATGAGTCAGCTTTTCCATTCGGGTGGCCAAAGTATTGGAGCTTGAGCTTCGGCATCAGTCCTTCCATGAATATTTAGGGTTGATTTCCTTTAGGATTGACTGGTTTGATCTCATTGCTGTCCAAAGGATTCTCAAGAGTCTTCTTCAGCACAATTCAAAAGCATCAGCTCTTCAGTGTTCATCCTTCTTTATGCTCTAACTCTCATATCTGTACATGACTACTGGAAAAACCATAGCTTTGATTTGTATGGACATTTGTGGCAAACTGATGTCTCTGCATTTTTTTTTTAATAGTGAAAACTTTTATATTTGGAATTAGTCGGCTGGACTCAGTTTAGATGATCCCAATTTTATTGGCAACATCCAAAGCATCGTAGTCAGGAACCAGGTGAACATATGTCTTCTTCTTTCCATCAGGCTTGATCATGGTATTGACCTTAGCCATGTCAATGTCATAGAGCTTCTTCACAGCCTGTTTAATTTGGTGCTTGTTGGCCTTGACAGCCACAATGAATACCAATGTGCTGTTATCTCCTATTTTATCCATGGCTGACTTGGTGATGAGGGAGAATTTGATGATGGCATAGTGGTCAAGTTTGTTTCTCCTAGGGGTGTTCATATGAGAATATTGGGGCTACTTCCTGAGCCACAGTGTTTTGGGTCACCAGAAGGTGGGTGACATATGGATATATATATATTTTTTTTTCTTTTGGTGGCTATGGACACCTTTCAACACTGCTTTCTTGGCCTTCAAAGTCTTCACTTTGGCTTCAGCTTTATGAGGGGCTGGGGCTTCCTTCTTCACCTTCACTGCCATCTTCATAAAAAGGCATGCCATCTTCATGAAAAGGCTCTGCTTTTTAATTCCACTGCCAAAAGCTTGTCATAGCTTCTCTTCGAAGGAGCAAGCATCTTTTCATTTTGTGGCTGCAGTCAATGTCCACAGTGCATTTGGAGCCCAAGAAAATAAAGTCTGTCTCTGTTTCCAATCTTTCCCCAATTATCTGCCATGAAGTGATGGGACCAGATGCCATGATCTTAGATTTTGTTTTCTTTTGTTTTTAATTTATTTATTTCAATTGGAGGCTAATTACTTTACAATATTGTACTGGTTTTTGCCATACATTGACATGAATCAGCCATGGGTGTACATGTGTTCCACATCTTGAACCCCTCCCCCACCTCTCACCCCATCCAATCCCTCAGGATCATCCCAGTGCACTAGCGCTGAGTACCCTGTCTCATGCATTGAATCTGGACTGGTGATCTATTTCACATATGATAATATACATGTTTCAGTGCTATTCTCTCAAATCATCCCATGCTCACATTCTCCCACAGAGTCCAAAAGACTGTTCTATACATCTGTGTCTCTTTTGCTGTCTCACATATACGGTCATTGTTACCATCTTTCTAAATTCCATATATATGCATTAATATACTGTATTGGTGTTTTTCTTTCTGACTTACCTCACTCTGTTTAATAGGCTCCAGTTTCATCTACCTCATTAGAACTGATTCAAATGCATTCTTTTTAATATCTGAGTAATATTCCATTGTGTATATGTACCACTGTTTTCTTATCCATTCATCTGCCTATCAACATCTAGGTTGTTTCCATGTCTTGACTATTGTAAACAGTGCTGCAATTAACAATGGGTTACATGTGTCTCTTTCAATTCTGGTTTCTTTTGTGTGTATGCCCAGCAGTGGGACTGCTGGGTCATATGGCAGTTCCATTTCTAGTTTTTTAAGGAATATCCACACTGTTCTGCATAGGGACTGTACTAGTTTGCATTCCCACCAACAGTGTAAGAGAGCTCCCTTTTCTCCCCAACCTCTCCAGCATTTATTGTTTGTAGACTTTTGGATAGCAGCCATTCTGACCGACATGAGATGGTACCTCATTGTGGTTTTGATTTGAATTTCTTTGATGAGTGATGTTGAGCATCTTTTCATGGGTTTGTTAGCCATCTGTATGTCTTCTTCGGGAAAATGTCTGTGTAGTTCTTCGGCCCATGTTTTGATTGTGTCATTTACTTTTCTGGAATTGAACTGCAGGAGCTGCTTGTATATTTTGGAGATTAATTCTTTGTCAGATTAATTCAGTTGCTTCGGTTGCTATTATTTTTTCCCATTCTGAAGGCTGTCTTTTCACCTTGCTTATAGTTCCCTTCATTGTGCAAAAGCTTTTAAGTTTAATTAGGCCTCATTTGTTTATTTTTGCTTTTATTTCCATTACTCTGGGAGGTGGGTCATAGAGGATCCTGCTGTGATTTATGTCAGAGAGTGTTTTGCCTATGTATTCCTCTAAGAGTTTTATAGTTTCTGGACTTACATTTAGATCTTTAATCCATTTTGAGTTTATTTTTATTTATGGTGTTATAAAGTGTTCTAGTGTCATTCTTTTACAAGTGGTTGACCAGTTTTCTTAGCACCACTTGTTAAAGAGATTGTTTTTTCTCCATTGTATATTCTTGCCTCCTTTGTCAAAGATAAGGTGTCCATATGTGCGTGGATTTATCTCTGGGCTTTCTATCTTGTTCCATTGATCTATATTTCTGCCTTTGTACCAGTACCATATGTCTTGATGACTGTAGCTTTGTAGTATACTCTGAAGTCAGGTAGGTTGATTCCTCCAGTTCCAGTCTTCTTTCTCAAGATTGCTTTGGCTATTCAAGGTTTTTTGTGTTTCCATACAAATTATGAAATTATTTGTTCCCGTTCTCTGAAAAATACTTTTGGTAGCTTGATAGGGATTGAACTGAATCTATAGATTGCTTTGGGTAGTATACTTATCTTCACTATATTGATTCTTCCAATCCATAAACATGGTATATTTCTCCATCTATTAGTGTCCTCTTTGATTTCTTTCACCAGTGTTTTATAGTTTTCTATATATAGGTCTTTAGTTTCTTTAGGTAGATATATTCCTAAGTATTTTATTCTTTTCGTTGCAATGGTGAATGGAATTGTTTCCTTAATTTCGTTTTCTACTTTCTCATTATTAGTGTATAGGAATGCAAGGGATTTCTGTGTGTTGATTTTATATCCTGCAACTTTACTATATTCATTGATTAGCTCTAGTAATTTTCTGGTGGTGTCTTGATGACTGTGGCTTTGTAGTAGAGCCTGAAGTCAGGCAGGTTGATTCCTCCAGTTCCATTCTTCTTTCTCAAGATTGCTTTGGCTATTTGAGGTTTTTTGTATTTCCATACAAACTGTGAAATTATTTGTTCTAGTTCTCTGAAAAATACCATTGGTAGCTTGATAGGGATTGCAGTGAATCTATAGATTGCTTTGGGTAGTATACTCATTTTCACTATATTGATTCTTCTGATCCATGAATATGGTATATTTCTCCATCTATTTGTGTCATCTTTGATTTCTTTCACCAGTGTTTTATAGTTTTCTATATATAGGTCTTTTGCTTCTTTAGGTAGATATATTCCTAAGTATTTTATTCTTTTTGTTGCAGTGCTGATGGAATTGTTTCCTTAATTTCTCTTTCTGTTTTCTCATTGTTAGTATATAGGAATGCAAGAGATTTCTTTGTGTTAATTTTATATCCCACAACTTTACTATATTCATTGATTAGCTCTAGTAATTTTCTGGTGGAGTCTTTAGGGTTTTCTATGTAGAGGATCATGTCATCTGCAAACAGTGAGAGTTTTACTTCTTCTTTTCCAATCTGGATTGCTTTTATTTCTTTTTCTGCTCTGATTGCTGAGGCCCAAACTTCCAAAACTATGTTGAATAGTAGTGATGAGAGTGGGCACCCTTGTCTTATTCCCGAGAAGGCAATGGATTGGTTACAAAAATTACAGATCAGACAAAACTGAGGTGAGAATTGAAAGTTGAGAAATAAATCTGAAGAACTTCTCCAGAATGCCATTAGAGGATAATAAGATGAAAAACATATTAATAAAAAAGAATGTAAGAATTAAAAGGGTCAAGTTT
This sequence comes from Oreotragus oreotragus, assembly GCA_006410675.1. NCBI lineage: Eukaryota > Metazoa > Chordata > Mammalia > Artiodactyla > Bovidae > Oreotragus > Oreotragus oreotragus. The sequence continues at coordinate 37,436 of SJYX01022317.1, read as the reverse complement.
ATCTGTAATAGATACTACATAAAGAGAGTGTATAGCACATAGGAGAGAAAACATTCAAAGAGATAATACTTAAAAATTTCCAGACTTCATAAAAGATGTAACTTCTCAGATTTAGAAAGCAATGGGTAAACAGAAATGAAAATCAACATATCTCTTGATATATTGTAGTTAAGCCAAAAGATACTATTTATCATAACAACAACAAAGGATGAAAGGCAGTGAAATCATAATTTCAAAGTGTTGAAGAAGGAATAACAGTTAATCTAGATTTTTCCTTTTTTACTCAGGTGTATTAAGTATAGTTTACACTGGGCAAAATTCTTTTACTGTATAGTTCTATGAGATTTGACAGGTGTATACAGTCAAACAATCTCTACTATAGTCAAAATATAGAATGATTCCCACACAAAAAATTCCCTCATTCCCCTTTGTGGTCAACCCTGCTTCCACCTCAGTCTATGGAAACCACTGAAATGTCTTCCATCTCTGTATTTTTTATTTTCCAGAATATTATATAAATGGAATTATACAGAATGCAGCCTTTTCTAACTTTTCTCAATATAAAATGTATTTTGAGATTCATCTAAGCTGTTGTATATAAGCATAGTTCATTTATTATTGCTGGGTAGTATTCCATTGAATAAATGCAATACTACTTATTTTCCTAACCATCAGTTGAAAGGCGTTTGGGTTGTTTTCAGTGTTTGGCATTTATGAACAAAGTTGTTATAAACATTTGCATACAAAGTTTTGTATAAATACATGCTTTCATTTCTTTAGGGTAATGGGGACTGCTGGATCATATATGGTAAGTGTATATTTAACTATATGAGTTAACAGATGGTTTTCTAAAGTGGTTGTACAATTTTGCATTAATATTAGCAATGTGTGAGAGTTCTAGTTGCTCCACACCCTCACCAGCACTTCATACTATCCCCCATTTCTCTTTTAATCTGTGTGTAATGATATTTTGTTATCATTTTAATTTGTATCCTTTCATGTGCTTATTTTCCATTGGTATAGGTTCTGTTCTTAGCAGTGGGACATATCACTAAGCAAAATAAAAGGACCATTTTTAAGAAGCTCACATTCTAGCACAGGAGATAGTCAATAAATAATAAACAAGAAAAGCAAATGACTTATATGATACAAAAATAGATAAATGCTCAGCAAAAGAGGGGGAAAATAAGGCAGGGTAAGGAGGAGCTAGTGCTGGGGATGGAGGTGGAGACTGCTATATTCAGTAACATGGTCATTGATTAGTCATATATGAGCCATGACTGGAAGGAGATGAGAGTGTGACACAAGTAGATATCTAAGGGAAGTTTGCCCCAGGTTGAGGGAAAAGCTGGAGAAAGTCAAGGCAGAAGGGTGCCTAGCATATTCAATGAACAGAAAAGAAGTCAGTAGGGCTGGAGTGAAATAAATGAAGGGGACAATAATAAGGAAGGAGGTCTGGATGTCATGGGGTGCCTGCAGACCATGTAAAGCTTAAGCCATTGTGAGGACTTTGGCTTTGAGTGGAATAGGGCGTCACTGGAATGTTGTAGGAAGGAACAATCGAAACAGCCCAGTTAAGGGATGGTTGCAGGAGTCAAAGACAAGTATCTTCATGACATGGAGAAAGGTTGCGGAGTGGTGAGAAGTGGCCAAAACCCGAAGGTATTTTGAAAACAGGACTAACAGGATTTCCTGACGTGCTGAATGTGGGAGGTAAAAAGGAAAGGAGCCAGGGATGATTCCAAAGTTTGGGGGCTGAGAGACTTCAAGAATGCAGTTTCCATCTGCTGAGATGAGCAAAGCAGCAAACAGAAAGTTTTAGGGGAAAGACAAGGAATTCAGTTTTGAATGTGTTAAGTTTGAGATTTCCATTAAACAGCCAAGTGGAAATGTAGGATAGGCAATCATATGTACAAATCTGGAGTCTGGCATAAAGATATAAATTTAAGAGCCATCAGTATGCAGATGGTGTTTAAAGTCTTGAAACCAGATAAGATCACTGAAAAATTAGTAAAGATAAAGAAGGGAAGAGATCCAAATACGGAGTTCTGAAACATTTAAACATGAAGAGATTGGGGAGAATAGGAATAAGGAAAGAACACTGAAGCAGTTTATTCATCTAGGAAGGAAGAAAAGCAACAGAGTGTAGTGGAAGAAAGCATTAAAAGAGAGTGAGCAGCTGTGTGAAATAGATCAAGACAAGGACTTAGAACTGACCATTGATTCAGCAACACGTCGATGTCACTGTCAACCTTGGTCAGGGTATTTTAGTGGAGTGGTGGATGGGGAGCACTGGTGAATGCCTATAGAGAAAACTTCTGTTCAAAGTGGAGCAAGATTGGTGATGGATGCAGAAGTGAGATCAAGAAGAATGTTCTCTTTTTAATGGGAGAGAATACAGCACATGTTTATGATGGGGAGAAAGCCCAGTAGAGAAATTTATTTACATAGAAGAGGAGAGATTGCTAGAATGATCATGGAAGAGAGGGGAGTGGGGTCTGATGCACAGATGGAAGGGTTTCGCTTTAGATGGGAATGTGGATGGTTCACACAGGTGAGAAGGCAAAGAGAAGTCTATGGATGAAAATGGTAGCAGGTGGCTAGCTGTGGTGATAGCATCTAGGGAAGGAGAAGAGTTCCTGTGATTGCTTCAGTTTTCTCAGTGATCTGGGAGCCCAGTTCAGAGACAGAGTAGGGGAGAGGAGGAGGAGAAGGAGCAGGAAGAAAGGGAGTGGGAGAGAGAGAAGGAGAGAGTCTCTTTTGGTGGTTTGAGGAGAAAGAGGATGTGAAAGTCACATATATCTTTGAGCCTCAGTTATACTGGAGACAAGAATTTATAAATTGCACAGATTTTAAAAGGGTTGGCCATATTGAATCAAAAGCTAATGTTCAAAAGCTCATAATTGCCATCATCAGATCTACACATCAGCGTGTGTATCTACTTCTCTCTAAGATTCTGACAATAGGAATCATGTGGTGCCTTTTTCTTTGTAATCTACCTAAGAAAGTATGAACTCACTTTGATATCTTAACTTTTTTAATCATATGAAATTAGGAAAAGTTGCAAATAGAGAAGGGAAGTAAATCACTCATCATTCTACCATTCTCCTTGTTGTTTTGCTTTTTATGCTGACTTTTGCTCCAGTCTCCTCATAATTAGATATCACATATATAACCAGCATTACATTCTGTTTTTTTTTCATTTAACATTATATATTAAGTATTTTCCATAAGGTTAATCTTCAAAAACCATCATTTCAGTGGGTGAATATTTTTTCATGTGCCCACTCATGAAAATTAAACTATTATATTTTATACAACAGATTTAATTGGATAAATTTATTATTTTGAATGTCTTTGAGTGTATTTGAACATAATTGATGAGCTTATAAATCTGTCATTTAATGACTGATTACTGAGTAGCAATTATAAAGCTCCATGCTAATGATTTTTCATACATTTCATTGGATGATCTTAATGGCAGAAAGAATAATTTTATTATTTTTTAATTAATTTTTATTGGAGTATAGTTCATTGACAATATTGGGTTAGTTTCTGCTGAACGGCACAGTGAATAAGTTATACATATACATATCACTTTTAGATTCCTTTCCCATATAGGTCCTTACAGAGTATTGAACGGAGTTCCCTGTGCTACAGTAGGGTCTTATTAGTTATCTATTTTATACATAGTAGTATGTATATGTCAGTCTCAGTCTTCCAATTTATCCCTCGTCCCTTGTCCCCTGGTAACTGTGTGTTTTCTATATCTGTGACTCTATTTCTGTCTTGTAAGTAGGTGTATTTGTACCATTTTTTAAAGGTTCTACATATAAATAATATATATTTGTCTTTCTCTGTCTGACTTACTTGGTCTCACAATCTCCAGGTCCATCCATGCCACTTCAAATGGCATTATTGTTCATTTGTGGCTGAGTAATATTTCATTTTATATATGTATCACATCTTCTTTATTCTTTCCTCCATTGACGGACCTTTAGGTTGCTTCCAAGTCCTGTTTTTTGTAGATAGTGCTGCAATGAACATTGGAATACATGCATCTTTTCAAATAATGATTTTCTCTGAATATATGCCCAGGAGTGGGATTGCTGGATCATGCATGCATGGGTACTCAGCTGCTTCAGTCATGTGTGACTCTATGGGCTGTAAGCCTCCAGTCTCCTCTGTCCATGAGATTCTCAAGGCAAGAATCCTGGAGTAAGCTGCTGTGCCCTCCTCCAGGGGAATCATCCTGACCCAGGTACTGAACCCACATCTCTTATGTCTCTTGCATTGGCAGATGGGTTCTTTACCATTGGCACCACCTGGGAAGCCCTGATGGGTCATATGGTAACTCTAATTTTAGTTTTTTAAGAAACCTCTATACTGTTCTCCATAGTGACTCTACCAATTTACATTCCTACCAACAGTGTAGGAGGGTTCCCTTTCCTCCACTTCCTCTCCAATATTTATTGTAGATTTTTTGATGATGGCCATTTCTGACTGGTGTGTGGTAATACCTCATTCATTTCTCTAATAATTAGTGATGCTGAGCATCTTTTCATATGCTTCTTGGCCATCTGTATGTTTTCTTTGGAGAAATGTCTATTTAGATCTTAATTTTTATATTTATATACTTAGGCATATATAAAAGTTTAAAAATGATGCAAAACACTCTTTCAAAATTAATTTTATTTGGAATGTAGTTGCTTTACAAAGTTGTTTACAAAACACTCTTGAACTGACTCTTCACCCTTGCTAGTTCTTAATATTTAGCCGTATTTGTTTAAAAACTTGCTAAAGAAATAATATATTACAGATAGAGTTGAAGTGCCTTATCCCAATCCCCTCTCTTATTCTCCATAGGTGACTACTATCCAGAATTTAGTGTTTACGTAACTATTGATTTTCTAATTTTTCACATGAATATATCCATAAGAAACATGCGACATTTGAGCTGCGGTATTGAATTTGCTTGTGGAAAAGTTGCAAATAGAGAAGGGAAGTAAATCACTCATCATTCTACCATTCTCCTTGTTGTTTTGCTTTTTATGCTGACTTTTGCTCCAGTCTCCTCATAATTAGATATCACATATATAACCAGCATTACATTCTGTTTTTTTTTCATTTAACATTATATATTAAGTATTTTCCATAAGGTTAATCTTCAAAAACCATCATTTCAGTGGGTGAATATTTTTTCATGTGCCCACTCATGAAAATTAAACTATTATATTTTATACAACAGATTTAATTGGATAAATTTATTATTTTGAATGTCTTTGAGTGTATTTGAACATAATTGATGAGCTTATAAATCTGTCATTTAATGACTGATTACTGAGTAGCAATTATAAAGCTCCATGCTAATGATTTTTCATACATTTCATTGGATGATCTTAATGGCAGAAAGAATAATTTTATTATTTTTTAATTAATTTTTATTGGAGTATAGTTCATTGACAATATTGGGTTAGTTTCTGCTGAACGGCACAGTGAATAAGTTATACATATACATATCACTTTTAGATTCCTTTCCCATATAGGTCCTTACAGAGTATTGAACGGAGTTCCCTGTGCTACAGTAGGGTCTTATTAGTTATCTATTTTATACATAGTAGTATGTATATGTCAGTCTCAGTCTTCCAATTTATCCCTCGTCCCTTGTCCCCTGGTAACTGTGTGTTTTCTATATCTGTGACTCTATTTCTGTCTTGTAAGTAGGTGTATTTGTACCATTTTTTAAAGGTTCTACATATAAATAATATATATTTGTCTTTCTCTGTCTGACTTACTTGGTCTCACAATCTCCAGGTCCATCCATGCCACTTCAAATGGCATTATTGTTCATTTGTGGCTGAGTAATATTTCATTTTATATATGTATCACATCTTCTTTATTCTTTCCTCCATTGACGGACCTTTAGGTTGCTTCCAAGTCCTGTTTTTTGTAGATAGTGCTGCAATGAACATTGGAATACATGCATCTTTTCAAATAATGATTTTCTCTGAATATATGCCCAGGAGTGGGATTGCTGGATCATGCATGCATGGGTACTCAGCTGCTTCAGTCATGTGTGACTCTATGGGCTGTAAGCCTCCAGTCTCCTCTGTCCATGAGATTCTCAAGGCAAGAATCCTGGAGTAAGCTGCTGTGCCCTCCTCCAGGGGAATCATCCTGACCCAGGTACTGAACCCACATCTCTTATGTCTCTTGCATTGGCAGATGGGTTCTTTACCATTGGCACCACCTGGGAAGCCCTGATGGGTCATATGGTAACTCTAATTTTAGTTTTTTAAGAAACCTCTATACTGTTCTCCATAGTGACTCTACCAATTTACATTCCTACCAACAGTGTAGGAGGGTTCCCTTTCCTCCACTTCCTCTCCAATATTTATTGTAGATTTTTTGATGATGGCCATTTCTGACTGGTGTGTGGTAATACCTCATTCATTTCTCTAATAATTAGTGATGCTGAGCATCTTTTCATATGCTTCTTGGCCATCTGTATGTTTTCTTTGGAGAAATGTCTATTTAGATCTTAATTTTTATATTTATATACTTAGGCATATATAAAAGTTTAAAAATGATGCAAAACACTCTTTCAAAATTAATTTTATTTGGAATGTAGTTGCTTTACAAAGTTGTTTACAAAACACTCTTGAACTGACTCTTCACCCTTGCTAGTTCTTAATATTTAGCCGTATTTGTTTAAAAACTTGCTAAAGAAATAATATATTACAGATAGAGTTGAAGTGCCTTATCCCAATCCCCTCTCTTATTCTCCATAGGTGACTACTATCCAGAATTTAGTGTTTACGTAACTATTGATTTTCTAATTTTTCACATGAATATATCCATAAGAAACATGTGACATTTGAGCTGCGGTATTGAATTTGCTTGTTTCAAGTTTTATATAAATGATATAATACTTCATGTATTTTTGAATTTCATTTTCCACTTGTGTTTTAGTAGGGTATTTATGTTGATACATACACAATGCTTTCATTGACTTAGTTGCATCTGTATGTATAATCACAATTTATTATCCATTATTTTGGTAGGCCTTTAGGTTTGCCCAATAATTTGCACTTTTAAGCAATGCTCTAATTGGTATCTTTTCCCATGTATGCTCTTAGATCTGGAACTACTCAGTTCTTTAGCATATGTGTCTAGATGTGAAATTAATTAGTCTAAAATAGTGTTTGGGAATCTGTATCATTTAAAGGCTCCCTGGGGCTTTTTGGTGTGTAGTTGGGGCTAAGAACCACTGCTCTAGATTTTATCCTTTTCAGGGATGGTTAAATTATTGCGCACTTCTTCACCTTATAAATGTTGAACCAGATGTATAAAAATCCTGATTGCTGAGGTTGCTGCCTCGGCGTTCTAGGGCTGACAGATCTTAAGAGCAGCTGTAGATATCTATGAATATGACCTCTCAGAAGGGAGACTTAAAAGCAGACTTGTTGCTAGATGATACCTTTGCAATTCAGCTGTCACAGTATATGTGTTTTTACCCGTGGAAGGGAAGAATCAACACACATGCCGAACTAGCTCAGCTAGGACTGGGAAGGCAAATGATTCTTAACTTACCCATCACTGGTAATCAGTTGCTAGAATCCTTTTCATTGCTCTCAGCAGAACAATGAGAAGGATTGTGAAGACACCTAAGGCCTCTGTGGTGGAGATTGCTATGACTGATCAGTGATGTATGCCATGCGTCAGATATAAGTAAGCGGTCAAATAGGTGAGGTGCGTAATCACCAACCTTCCACCAGGATTTGCCTATCAGCAGTCATCCAGGAAAAGCAGATGTCTGGTGAGTGGCCCCGTTGTAATTAAAGAGAATATCTAAATGTTGTCAGTGGTCTGATTAAGAGGAAAATTTTGCCGAACATTTTCTGCAAGTCTTATTTCTTTCACTCTTTCCAAAAACTTGACCTAAATTATTTCCTGTGCCAATATGTCCTGGCTGATAGGCAAGGTGAGCTCTTGGGGCCTCTTAACTGGGGGAGAAAATGTAGGTTTTGGAGTCAAACCTGTGCTGGAGTTCAGATCTGCCATTCATAGGCTTTAGTTCAGTTCAGTTCAGTTCAGTCGCTCAGTCATGTCCGACTCTTTGCGACCCCATGAATCACAGCACACCAGGCTTCCCTGTCCATCACCAACTCCCGGAGTTCACTCAGACTCACGTCCATCGAGTCAGTGATTCCATCCAGCCATCTCATCCTCTGTCATCCCCTTCTCCTCCTGCCCCCAATCCCTCCCAGCATTAGGGTCTTTTCCAATGAGTCAACTCTTTACATGAGGTGGCCAAAGTACTGGAGTTTCAGCTTTAGCATCATTCCTTCCAAAGAAAACCCAGGGCTGATCTCCTTCAGAAGGGACTGGTTGGATCTCCTTGCAGTCCAAGGGACTCTCAAGAGTCTTCTCCAACACCACAGTTCAAAAGCATCAATTCTTCGGAGCTCAGCCTTCTTCACAGTCCAACTCTCACATCCATACATGACTACTGGAAAAACCATAGCCTTGACTAGATGGACCTTAGTCAGCAAAGTAATGTCTCTGCTTTTCAATATGCTATCTAGGTTGATCATAACTTTTCTTCCAAGGAGTAAGCGTCTTTTAATTTCATGGCTGCAGTCACCATATGCAGTGATTTTGGAGCCCCAAAAAATAAAGTCTGACACTTTGCACTGTTTCCCCATCTATCTCCCATGAAGTGATGGGATCAGATGCCATGATCTTCGTTTTCTGAATGTTGAGCTTTAAGCCAACTTTTTCACTCTCCTCTTTCACTTTCATCAAGAGGCTTTTTAATTCCTCTTCACTTTCTACCATAAGGGTGGTAAGCCACTGAGATGCCTATGTCCTAATTCTTCACTGTAAAATGATGGCCAAACCTGTGTTACTGAAAGTCACGAGGACTGTTATAAGTATTTAGCACTGTCTTAGACCCAATTGCCAATTAATGGTAATGTTGCTACATTATCATCATTGTTATTACTGTCATGATTATTATTAAAAAGCAAAATAATGATAACAGTGCTATAGTTTATAGATGGGTCTGGTTTAGAAAATTCAGCTGTAGGTAGGTTTAGAGAATATGTCTCCAGTTGAAATAACAGACTAGCAACTGATCCATCAGGACAATTGAAGATGTCTATGAAGGCAGTAGACACTAAGGGTAAGCAAGAAGAATCCCTGTTAGAGTTGTAACAGGAGGTAAACCGCAGGCTGAGTTCTGAGGCCAAGTGAAGGAGTAACCCCACTTCCAAGGAAAAAAGGGAAGAAACACAAAATAGATCCAGTTATTCGGGGTATAATTATGTCAGCTATGAAAATACAAGTCCCACTGCTTTATGTCAGAACCCTGATACCTCCTGTGTGTGTGTGTGTGCGCGTGCATGCACATGCACGTGCACACAGCCTCAGTCATGTCCGACTCTGCAATCTCATGGACTGTAGCCTGCCAGCTTCTGCAAAATGTTTCCATGTGTCTTTTTGTAGTTAATCAACTCCTCCCACAGCCAGTCCCTAGCAACCAATGATCAATCTATTTTTAGATATGTTTTTTGCCTTTTTATGCCATATAAATGTAATTATAGAGTATGTATGTTTTATATTTTCTTTCTCTAATGCTTCTGAAATTCATCTTTGTTGCTTATATTGATGCTTTATTTACTAAGTTGTATTGCATTACATTTGTTATTGTTCAGTCGCTCAGTTGTGTCTGACTCTTTGTGACCCCATGGACTGCAGCAGATCAAGCTTCCCTGTCCTTCACCATCTCCCAGAGCTTGCTCACACACATGTCCATGGATACAGTGATGCCATCCAACCATCTTGTCCCCTGTCATCCACTTCTCCTCCTGCCTTCAATCTTTCCCAGCTTTGGTTATCCATTCAGCAGTTGGGTTATCCATTCAACATTTGGGTTGCTTCTATTATATGATTATTATAAATAAAACTTCTACAAACATCTGTAAACAGGTTTTTTCTGTGGACATGGGTTATCAATTTTCTTGGTTAAAATACTAGAAATGGGGGTTCTGGGTCACATGGTAAGTGAATTGGTAACATTACTGCTGCTGTTGCTGCTAAGTCGCTTCAGTCATGTCTGACTCTGTGTGACCCCATAGACAGCAGCCCACCAGGCTCCCCCGTCCCTGGGATTCTCCAGGCAAGAACACTGGAGTGGGTTGCCATTTCCTTCTCCAATGCATGAAAGTGAAAAGTGAAGTCGCTCAGTCGTGTCTGACTCTTAGCGACCCCATGGACTGCAGCCCACCAGGCTCCTCCGTCCATGGGATTTTCCAGGCAAGAGTACTGGAGTGGGGTGCCGTTGTCTCCTCCAGATAACATTACTAGAAACTGCCAAAGATTTAACCTTTCACATCGCCATCACTGATGTGTATGAGGTCTCCAGGTGCCTTACATTCTCAATGGCACGGTTTAATTTTAGTCAGTGACTATGTAGTAGTTTCTCACTATGATTTTAACTGCAGTTTCTCTGATGACTAGTGATGTTTAGTTTCTTTTCAAATGTTTATTTACCATCTATATGTCTTCTTTGGTAAAGGATCTAGTCAAGCTTTTACCCATTTTTTATTAGTTTCCTTGTCTTACTGAATTTTTAGAGGCTTTTTAATATTCTGAACACAAAGCCATTATCAGATATACGTCACTTATCTTTAATTTTCTTAATATCTTTCAAAGAAGAGATGACTTTTGACATAGTTCCGTCATCAATTCTCTTCTACTATGGTCTGTGCTCTCTGGCTTATTTAAGTAACCTTTGCCTACCTCAAAATCAAAAAGATTTTCTCCTACATCTTCTAGAAGTTTTTATATGTGTAATGCTGACATTTAGATACAGATCATTTCGAGTTAATTTTATACACGGTGCAAAAAAAGTTCGAGGTTATTTACTTATCTA
>SJYX01022317.1:0-21074 GCA_006410675.1 Oreotragus oreotragus | reverse complement strand
GTTAGTAGAAGGAAAGAAATCTTAAAAATTAGGGCAGAAATAAATGCAAAAGAAACAAAAGAGACCATAGCAAAAATCAACAAAGCCAAAAGCTGGTTTTTTGAAAAGATAAATAAAATTGACAAACCATTAGCCAGACTCATCAAGAAACAAAGGGAGAAAAATCAAATCAATAAAATCAGAAATGAAAATGGAGAGATCACAACAGACAACACAGAAATACAAAGAATCATAAGAGACTACTATCAGCAATTATATGCCAATAAATTGGACAACGTGGAAGAAATGGACAAATTCTTAGAAAAATACAACTTTCCAAAACTGAACCAGGAAGAAATAGAAAATCTTAACAGACCCATCACAAGCATGGAAATTGAAACTGTAATCAGAAATCTTCCAGCAAACAAAAGCCCAGGTCCAGACGGCTTCACAGCTGAATTCTACCAAAAATTTCGAGAAGAGCTAACACCTATCCTACTCAAACTCTTCCAGAAAATTGCAGAGGAAGGTCAACTTCCAAACTCATTCTATGAGGCCACCATCACCCTAATACCAAAACCCAACAAAGATGCCACAAAAAAAGAAAATTACAGGCCAATATCACTGATGAACATAGTTGCAAAAATCATTAACAAAATTCTAGCAATCAGAATCCAACAACACATTAAAAAGATCATACACCATGCCTTTCATTTTAGATATTATATTTTATAGCCCTAGAAATTCCATCTGATTCTCTCTGTATCTTCATGTTTTTCTACCTCTTTTAAATTTCAAGTATGTTTATAATAGCTATTTTAACATCATTTTCTGTTAATTTTATCATCTCTACCATTTCTGGGTCTGTTTCTACTGATTTTATTTTTTTCTATTTTATAAATCATATTTTCAGGCTTTTTTGTGTTCCTGATGACTTTTTATTAGATGACAATCATTCTGAAGGGGTTCCTAGGTGGCAAAAAAAAAAAAAAAAAAAAAAATCTGCCTGCAATGCAGGAGACTCAAGTTCAATTCCTGGGTCAGGAAGATCCCCTGGAAGAGAAACTGGAAATCCACTCTAGTATTCTTACCTGGACAATCCCAAAGATAAAGGAGCCTGGTGGGCTACAGTCCATGGGGTCACAAAGAGTCAGACACAACAGAGCACACACACACAATGCCAGTCTTTGTGAAACTGGTATTGTTGAGTGCTCATGTTGTATATTTTTTTTCAAGAGTATGAACTTTGTCCTATCTCACAGTTAAGTTACATGCACTCAGTTGAATTCTTTTGAGATTTGTTTTGAGCTTTTCTTAGGTACATCCTCTTTGTAGTGTTGTTAGCTCTATTATAAAACCAATGCTTTTCTGAGGTTTTTCCCCAGTGGCCTGTGTATTATGAGGGACTTTCACTGTGGCCAGTGGAAACACTGAATTCCAGTGTGAACTCTAGGAATTAGGGCTATTTTACTGCTCTCTGGAGGTTCTTCCCTCAGCCTCATATAGTCGTCTCTTACAAACTCTCAGCCAGAAACTCAGAGGAGCCTCTCTGTAGATTCTTAGAATCAGCAACTCTCTTCTATAAGCAGCTGTTTGTCAAGTGTACAATCTCACAACTTGAGACTCACTGGCCTCTCTAATCTTTGTCTCTTCAACTTAGAGAGAATGCTTAGTTCTCCTCCCTGTACTTCAGCTTGGAAAATGTCTCTAGGCAGTAAGAGCAAACTTGTACAACTCATCCCATTTGTTTCTCATTTCAGGGAGCACAGTCATGCACTTCCAATTTTCCAGTGTTTAAAATCCATCTTTTTCATACATTGTGCCCAGTTTTCTATGTGTTTAAGAAGGGAGGATAAATCCAGTTCCTGTTACTCTATCATTGCTAGAAGCTTTGGATGAGAAGAGGGATATGATCTTACACGTATTTTAACATTATGCGACTGACGGGTTAGAAGTTGATTACAGAAAGTAGAGAATGATGGAAGCTAGGATGTAGCAGGCTATTACTATAACCCAGGCTAGACGTGACAGTCACTTGTGGGAACAGTAGACATGAAGCAAAATGGTAGAATTCTGGACTTGAAGAAACAATAAACAGGATTTGCTGATTGTTTGGATGTTGAGCGTAAAAGGAAGAAAGCAGTGAAGAAGAATTTTGGCTTAAGTAACTAGAAGAATGGGGAGGTCAGTTTCAGTAGAATGTTGGGAAGAAATTCTGAAAGAGATGGATTGAAGAAGGAATGGTAAAGAGGATTCAGACACACCACTGAGGATACATAACTCTCTCAAGGAGTTTAGTCAATCACATTCCATCTCGCAAGGAACTCACAGTCTAACTGAGGATGAAGGGAGAAGTGTAAAGAGAAAATTGCATTAGACTAAGGTGTACAGTAATCGAAATTTCTGTACCCAGAGATCAAATGAAGACGTTTCTACTGTTTGCTATTCTTGTTCAGTCACTAAATCATGTCCGACTCTGTGACTGCATGGACTGCAGCACACGAGGCTTCCCTGTCGTTCACTATCTCCCAGAGTTTGTTCTAACTCGTGTCCATTGAGTTGGTGATGCCATCCAATCATCTCATCCTCTGCCGCTCCCTTCTTCTCCTGCCAGTATACAATATTTCACAGAGGTGGTGAGGCTTGAGTTGCATGAAGAAGGACCAGGAAAAGCAGCAGTTAGAACTGGACATGGAACAACAGACTGGTTCCAGATTGGGAAAGGAGTACATCAAGACTGTATATTGTCACCCTGCTTATTTAATTTATATGCAGAGTACATCATGAGAAATGCTGGACTGGATGAATCACAAGCTGGAATCAAGATTGCAGGGAGAAATATCAATAACCTCAGATATGCAGATGACATCACCCTTATGGCAGAAAGTGAAGAAGAACTAAAGAGTCTCTTGATGAAAGGGAAAGAGGAAAGTGAAAAAGTTGGCTTAAAATTCAGCATTCAGAAAACTTGAGTTCATGGCAGCCAGTCTCATCACTTCATGGCAAATTGATGGAGAAACAATGGAAACAGTGAGAGGCTTTATTTTCTTGGGCTCCCAAATCACTGCAGCCATGAAATTAAAAGACGATTGCTCCTTGGAAGAAAAGCTATGACCAAACTAGACAGTATATTAAAAAGCAGAGACATTACTTTGCCAGCAAAGGTCTGTCTATTCAAAGCTGTGGTTTCTCCAGTAGTCATGTATGGATGTGAGAGTTGGACTATAAATAAAGCTGAGCACAGAAGAATTGATGCTTTTGAACTGTGTTGGAGAAGACTCTTGAGGGTCCCCTGGGCTGCAAGGAGATCCAACCAGTCCATCCTAAAGGAAATCAGTCCTGAATATTCTTTGAAAGGACTGATGCTGAAACTCCAATATTTTGGCCACCTGATGTGAAGAACTGACTGATTGGAAAAGACCCTGATGCTGGGAAAGATTGAAGGCAGGAGGAGAAAGAACAACAAAGGATGAGATGGCTGGATGGCATCACTGACTCGATGGACATGAGTTTGAGCAAGCTCTTGGGGTTGGTGATGGACAGGGAAAAGCCTGGCATGCTGCAGTCCATGGGGTCACAAAGAGTCTCAATGGAAACAGTGAGAGGCTTTATTTTCTTGGGCTCCCAAATCACTGCAGCCATGAAATTAAAAGACGATTGCTCCTTGGAAGAAAAGCTATGACCAAACTAGACAGTATATTAAAAAGCAGAGACATTACTTTGCCAGCAAAGGTCTGTCTATTCAAAGCTGTGGTTTCTCCAGTAGTCATGTATGGATGTGAGAGTTGGACTATAAATAAAGCTGAGCACAGAAGAATTGATGCTTTTGAACTGTGTTGGAGAAGACTCTTGAGGGTCCCCTGGGCTGCAAGGAGATCCAACCAGTCCATCCTAAAGGAAATCAGTCCTGAATATTCTTTGAAAGGACTGATGCTGAAACTCCAATATTTTGGCCACCTGATGTGAAGAACTGACTGATTGGAAAAGACCCTGATGCTGGGAAAGATTGAAGGCAGGAGGAGAAAGAACAACAAAAGATGAGATGGCTGGATGGCATCACTGACTCAATGGACATGAGTTTGAGCAAGCTCTTGGGGTTGGTGATGGACAGGGAAAAGCCTGGCATGCTGCAGTCCATGGGGTCACAAAGAGTCAGTCATGACTGAGTGACTGAACTGAAGCAAGATAAAAAGGCAGTGAAAAGGTTAGTTGATAAAGACCCTTCTTTACCATGTATATACCTTAGACTTTAGTCTCTAGTAATGGAAATGCCTCTAAGCTCTGGAATGTGACTGGAGGAATTGAATAGGAGAGCTGGTTAAAGGGCCTGAGTAAGAAAACACTGAGGCTTGAACGAAGCCAAGGAGATAGTGTTGGGGGTAGGCTCTCACCAAGACTTTAGCTGAGGAATTGAGAGGTTTTGGTGAGCTGATGGATGCAGTAAATTAAGAAGGAAAAGAGGAAGGAGTTGAAGATGACATTTAGCTTTTTGGCCTGGCCACTTGAGGAGATGATGGTGCTACTAGCTAAACTTGGGAAAACAGATATTTGTACAATAAAATATTTTACATGCCTTCCACAGGAGTGAGAATTCAGTCAATGAGTGCTGACTCAAAGGGTAGGTTAGAAGGGCTTTAATCTCCTACGCTGGTGGTCTTCATCATGTCTCCTCCCTGCCTACCGGCAGCAACAAAAAACCTAAAGGCTGTGGGAAAATATGGTGTTGCCTATACAGATAGCTTTAATACAGTTCCCTTAACTAGTTTGCCTTTTATCAGCCCCTGGGGCTTCCCTGGTGGTTCAGACAGTAAAAAAATGTGCCTGCAATGCAGACCAGGGTTCAATCCCTGGATGAGGAAGATGCCCTGGAGAAGGAAATGGCAACCTACTCCAGTATTCTTGCCTGGAGAATTCCATGGACAGAGGAGCCTGGTGGGTCGCAAAGAGTCGGACAGAACTGAGTGACTAACAGTTGTATATAAATACCCCTGGAACTGCAATAGATTCTGTATCAGATCAGGTTAATCTAAGAGCTTACGTTTCTCATCATACACACAAGTGACAGAGGTAAGATCACTCATTGTTGTACTTTGCATAGACTGGTGTCAGTGCAACAGTGAGGGAGAAATAATTCTCATCTTTCCAGAACAGGTCTCCCTCATGCTCTAGGATCTAAACATAGTGCCATTCTGGTTCCTCCAACCAGCCATGCCATTCTGCAGGGCCTTTACGTGGTCTCTTTTGTCTCTTGGGATAGTGACCTGCCCTGTTCCATAACCTATTATATCACAGCAAGACTCTTCTTGTCTTTTGAGTCTCTTTCCCTAACCGCTTTTTGGGACATCTGTTAACTTCAATTGGTTTTTATCATGTCACATTATTCCTTTTCTTCCTAACATCTTGTAATCTGTAGTCATCTACTTTCTTGTTTAATTGATTATTTTACGTCTGTTGCCCATACAAGACTTTATATTTACTTCGTCTTCACTATAAGATGATTAATATTACCTGTACCTTGAACGTACTCAGTAAAGATATGTTATATGAATAAGAAGGAAAATGCAGATAATGAGAGTGTTTATTAAAAAGCATTTCATCTATGAGCTAACAGAAGAAAATATGATTTCAGGATGGGAGGAATTCCCTGTCCTTTTTGAAACTGTAATACACACAGATAGTAGCTTTCCCTAAGATTGGTCCTGTGTAATTGTGCAAACAAAGTTGCCAAGATTGCATTGGTGTTTCAGCCTGGGTAATTAATGCTAACGGATGAAATAAACAACCCCAAGATCTCGGTAAGAGTCTAGGTTTTTCTCATGTTACAGTGTTTGATCACTGTTTTCTATGTGGTAATTCAGGGACTCCAGCGTCTTCTTTGTGGCTCTACCACTCTTTCAGTGATACTTT
This sequence comes from Oreotragus oreotragus, assembly GCA_006410675.1. NCBI lineage: Eukaryota > Metazoa > Chordata > Mammalia > Artiodactyla > Bovidae > Oreotragus > Oreotragus oreotragus. Next base: position 15,188 of record SJYX01022317.1, on the reverse strand, counting down.
GTGTCCTTCATTGAATCCCCTCTGTTATACCCAGCTAACAGTCAGAAGGAAGACTTACATGGTTATATAAGAGATTCCAAAGACCAACTGTGCAAGTGGTATGCATCACTTTTGCACACATTCTGTTTGGTCAGAATGAGGCACATGGCTCCCATGTAACTGCAAAGGAAACTGGGAAATGTAGTCTTCCTGTGTGTCCAGGAAAAAGAAACTGGATCTGTGAGCATGGAGCCAGCCTCTGCTACAGCAGGGGACTTCAGTTGGTTACCCTGAAGATTATATAGTTAATATATGCAAAATACTCAGAATAGTACCCAGTGCATTAGGGACATCCATGATTCCAGGTAAGTTGCAGGAAGAGTTTCTCTGTTTGTACTAATTACTGTTTGCTAAACAAAGCTAGCATTCTCAAAGTTTCTGCAAACCCAACAGCTGGCTAGAGAGTTCCGTGAGCCCCAGTGCCCAAGGAGGCCAGCCAAAGATGCAGATGTCACCGCCAAGTCTGTGCGGCACATCCTCGTGCTTTGTTTAACTTGGTTCCCTGGGTGGGATAAGTTTTATGCGCAGGTGTTCTGGTTAATTAGGTGATTAATACTCCTCAAATTGGAGAGCCATTTCCCCAGTGACAGTTCTTGCTCTGCTCAAATATGAGATAAATCTTCATTGATAGTTTGAAGAGGAAACTGACTGAGCTCACCAACCTGCCAGACCTCTCAGGGCATCTCCCTGGCCGACCCCAACAGCTGGCTGAGTCACCCTCTAAATGCACCAGTTCAGGGAGACGAAAGCGCCCCGGATCATCTGGCCTCCTCTCAGACCAGGGCAAAGTGGGCCTGGAGCCGCAGTAAAGGCTCCCTTCTGGGGATTCCAGGCTGTGTCATCGCTCAAAGTCAGAGTCATTGTCTCTACACAGAGTCCTCCAACTTCTCTGACAAGGTGACCAAGCCCCTCCAAGGGCAAATCGGGCATCCAAGTTCTTTCTCTCAAATTTTGTCTCAGATCAATAGAAACATGTCTCCAAATCCTCATATACCACGTTCCCAGAGCCCTCTCGCCAACCCCACACACCATTCTATTCCTGCCTTCTTGTCTTTGCTTCCCTCAGTGCAAAGACTCTTTTCCCTCTCATTGATTTCATCAAATGTATGCATCCTTCAAAAGCCAAATGGGATTCCTCAGCCCTCCTGATTCAGCTTGAAGTGCTTTCTTCCTCTTTAGAATTTTCATAGCAATTACTATATGACCATGCCAATTAGCATTTAATTATATGCCATATCTTTTCCTTCACATATCTTAATTTTGTCTTCCTAATTGGATTGTTGGCAGCTGTGGTCTATGTCTTCTCTCAGGCATGTAGGAAGGTCCCAGTAACTGGTTGGTTGATCGCTTAAATTGAGCTAGATGCCATTCACCCTCACAGAAAATGGTCCAGATCCATTCCATTATACCGGCTGAGCCACACAACTGAAAGCATGGCCACTTACGTACGTTCATCATGTGCTCCAGCTTTGTAATCACAGAGGGACTAGGTCTCTTTCTCCAGTTCTAGTTACAAAAATCCTAGGAGAGACTCTGATTTGCTCATTTCAGTCATTTGCTGAACCCCTAAAAAATCCATCTTGAGGGAAATAAGATTATGTAAGAACAAGAAAGTTCTGAGCCACAATCACAATAGTTGGAGTAAAGAGTAACAGTTGTCCACTATAGATATACCTGGATTTTGGAAGATCCTGTTTATCTTCTTCTCCAAAATATATTATTTTAAAATTAGGTATTCATCATTAAGTATTTATCTTATCAGAATGGATCCTGCTTCTTGGGGAGACAATAGATTAACTGTCAATAAGCCCTTACTGTTCGTGCTTTCTCAGAGAAGAGAGAAAGGTGACTTTGCATTGAAAAAAAGGTAACTCAGTAAAGGCTCCCTTCTGGGGATTCCAGGCTGTGTCATCGCTCAAAGTCAGAGTCATTGTCTCTACACAGAGTCCTCCAACTTCTCTGACAAGGTGACCAAGCCCCTCCAAGGGCAAATCGGGCATCCAAGTTCTTTCTCTCAAATTTTGTCTCAGATCAATAGAAACATGTCTCCAAATCCTCATATACCACGTTCCCAGAGCCCTCTCGCCAACCCCACACACCATTCTATTCCTGCCTTCTTGTCTTTGCTTCCCTCAGTGCAAAGACTCTTTTCCCTCTCATTGATTTCATCAAATGTATGCATCCTTCAAAAGCCAAATGGGATTCCTCAGCCCTCCTGATTCAGCTTGAAGTGCTTTCTTCCTCTTTAGAATTTTCATAGCAATTACTATATGACCATGCCAATTAGCATTTAATTATATGCCATATCTTTTCCTTCACATATCTTAATTTTGTCTTCCTAATTGGATTGTTGGCAGCTGTGGTCTATGTCTTCTCTCAGGCATGTAGGAAGGTCCCAGTAACTGGTTGGTTGATCGCTTAAATTGAGCTAGATGCCATTTACCCTCACAGAAAATGGTCCAGATCCATTCCATTATACCGGCTGAGCCACACAACTGAAAGCATGGCCACTTACGTACGTTCATCATGTGCTCCAGCTTTGTAATCACAGAGGGACTAGGTCTCTTTCTCCAGTTCTAGTTACAAAAATCCTAGGAGAGACTCTGATTTGCTCATTTCAGTCATTTGCTGAACCCCTAAAAAATCCATCTTGAGGGAAATAAGATTATGTAAGAACAAGAAAGTTCTGAGCCACAATCACAATAGTTGGAGTAAAGAGTAACAGTTGTCCACTATAGATATACCTGGATTTTGGAAGATCCTGTTTATCTTCTTCTCCAAAATATATTATTTTAAAATTAGGTATTCATCATTAAGTATTTATCTTATCAGAATGGATCCTGCTTCTTGGGGAGACAATAGATTAACTGTCAATAAGCCCTTACTGTTCGTGCTTTCTCAGAGAAGAGAGAAAGGTGACTTTGCATTGAAAAAAAGGTAACGGAATTGGGTGACAGTGGGCAGAGAATGATATGGACAATCCATTAGACAATGGCCAGCATAAATGTTAAGTTTTAATGGAGCAGGAGAAAATGTATCAGAACAAGAGAGAATATATACAGTCAGCAAAGAAAACTCCCAGAAATTCTAGAAGAATGTAACCTCTTCCTCCCCCAAAGATCAAACAGTGTTAATTAAAATAAGTATAACTATGACAGGAGAATAGGAAGATTGGGAAGATCATTCATTCATGGATCCATTCATTCATCAGTCATCAAAGATTTATTTGTACCTCTAGGCATCAAGCATGCAAAAATGGATTAGCTGTCTCTGAATGTTTGAAAATTTTTAGAATAAAATGTTGGAACAAATGGATTATATATGGTGACTGCCCTAGAGAATCTAATAGTCTGGCTCAGCAAGATCTCCTAGAGAAATCAACAGTTAAACCGACTCTGGGAGACCCAGATAGGGAAGATCAGGGTAGGATGTTCCAGGAAGGTTGTTGGGAGGGTGTGTGGGGGAGTGGTGGGAGATGAGTTGGCAAAGACAGAAGTCTATTTCAAAGTTCAAGATTGTACTGTCAGATTTGCTAGAAAGGTCCCTTGATCGTCAGAGCAAAAGATGGATTGGGAGTGGGAGGGACAAACAAAATTAGAGAACTGATATGGGGGCCAATGTGGACAATTGAAAGCTGGTTTTCATAACTGGGAGCAACGATAGGAGCACCAAAGATGAAGAGGGGCCAGATTCAGAAGATAATCATGGGAGAATTAACAGGGCTCAGGAACTGAACGGCTGTGGTGTGAGGCAGAGACAAGATGCTTTGGTTCTGTTCTGCCTTCCCCTACATTTTTAGCTAACAGCTCCCTGAGTCTCCTTTACCTGCCTAGCTGAGTGTAGTTTGCAAAGAACCTTCACCCGTGGGCTCTTGTCTTCTTTGACCAAGAGGGTGATCATGTGACGTCAGCAGGCCAACCAATCTCTTCCTCCTGGCTGACTGGAAATCTTAGGTGCTTGGCACCTGGTTCTTGCCCTGGTTCTTGTCTTTTTTGAAACCCCCCCTCTTTAATTTGTTCCTTACATTTTTACATTACCCCAAAACCTTAAAAATTCATCTCTTTACTTTTAGTTAGTTATTGCTGCAACCAGAAAACCTGCTGTGATTAAAATGGCCTTATATTGAGACAGAAAACAGATTAGAAGAGAAAGTCTGAGGTGGCTTTTCCTGGGGGAATGGGCAGATAGTTTGCTTTTGAGAAGCCTATGGAAAAGGAAAGGGAACATTTTTTTGATTTGAAAGAAGATCCAAAAATCCCCGGAGACTTGTGTAGCAGTCTGAAAATCATTCCACAGAGTATAAAAGTCATCTCTGGAACTTAGACATAAAGTCCTACCCAATAGCCTAACCTCATAAGAACTTAGACGTCTTTACACAGAGTAATTCTTCCATGGGGAGGCTGACACATTCTGCAGATTCCTTGGAGTCAGTGGCGCAGGGGAGTGGGTGGAGCCCCATACTGGGCGTGGGGAGCCAGGGAGCTGGCTCTGGCTGGCTTAGCGATGCACTGCGTGACCTCGCACTGCTGTCTTTCCCTCTCTGAGGCTTAATTTCCATGTTGTTAGATATGAGGGTTGAATTTTATTGGGGGTTCTCCAAAAATTTCAAAAGAATATCAAGTTTACATGCAAAAGGGCTAGTGATACTGGGAAACTGAATTTAACCCTACTGAAACAATATCTATTTATTTATATTTATTTGGCTGTGCCGGGCCTGAGTTCCAGCACGTGGGCTCTTTTTCACTGTGGCATGCAGACTCTTAGCTGTGGCATGCAGGATCTATCTCCCTGACCAGGGATTGAACCTGTGCCCCTGTTTTCGGAGAACAGAGTCTTAGCCCCTGAATCACTAGAGAAGTCCCTTGAATCGAATAAACTTTAAATCATTTTATTTTAGGACTCTTAAACACTCTTTAATACACTTATCTGTGAAGCCATCACCAGGAGAGGTGAAAGTGAGCAGCATTCCTTACTTTATTTTTGCCCAAGGAAACTTCCACCCATGAAAAAACCTGTGGAAGCAGCAATCATAAGAACACACTGCAGAGACGGTGGATCAGGTGATGTCTAAGGTTGTTCCCGCCGACACACCCCGTGTTTCTGGGTACCCAGTGTCCTGTGTACCTCCTATTCCCCCACTTTCCCTTTCTTGGGTTTGATTGACTCTAGGCTCTGTTCTAAGGTGGCTCTCCCAGGGAAGAGCAAACCTGAATGCCTATAAAGTCACTTAAAGATCTAGTCAGGCTCATGAACTCCCCTCCCAGCAGCTTCAGTGGAAAACACCCCACCCACCCCAACACACACACACACACACACACACACACACATTCACTCTCAAGCTCACACACACATATACTGTGCTTAGAGCCCAGCCTGAAGGGATTGCAAAACATGCTCTAGTATGCATTTGAGAAAACAAAGAAAACCCTACTCCTTTCTGTTCCAGACAGTCTGAGACACTTGTGTGCCCTTGGGCCTTTGCCCAGTTCTCTCATCTGCCTCAGTCCTGGTACTAAATTGGTTCAAGGTTTGGGAGGAAAGCTTCAGAGGAAAGGATGTTTAGAGTTCTTAAATGCTGAAGTCACCCGTCGACCCTCTATGGCCACCAGAGGGCGATGACAACAGCATCTGTGCTGAAAGCTGCTCCCAAGAATAACAGCAGTAAATTGCACCTAATGTGTTTATGAATGATGGAGGGGCTGAAGTGCGTGCGTGAGTGCATGTGTGTGTACATGTACATACAATTGGGTGCCTGGGGCTAAAACTTTGAAAATCTGCTAAAAACAATAAAATAAAATCTGCACCTCTACTATATATTCACAGGATATAGTCCAAGCAGTTGAAAGTTCCCTTGAAGGAAAATGCAGTAGCAGGAATCAGAGTAGCGTTTACGTGAAAGAAAATGGAAGAGCTGTCAGGGGCGTAGTTGTTGGCACAGTGTATGTGGGAGCATGCATGCACGCATGTGGTATATGACTGAGTGTGAATGTGTATGAGAGTATGTGGAAGCATGTTTGTATACAAGTGGGTGTGTGTGATGATATGTGTGATGGTGTGTGTAGGCACTGGTGTATTTGTAGGTATGAGTGTGTGTGTGTATGTATGAATGTGTATATATGCAAAGGCTCATTCAGATGTTTTCACTGTGAGCAGACCTCAAGTCTGGGCAATACTTCCTCCAGTTCCTGCCCTCTCCCTCCAAACAAACAAACAAAATCATTCCTACAAGTATTTATGGAGCCCCTAACACATGCCCTCCCCAGGGCATCTGGAAAAGCTCAGACCTGGCCAGTTTAGAGCGGGCACTGGGAGAGGAAGGCCCTAGAGGCCAAAGGGATGCCTTGCATGCAATGAGTGTTTTGAAAATCACACTTTCTCTTTTTTGATGCTCCAGACAACCCAGGGAGGTGGGCCCAGAGAGTGATGTGGCCTCCTTGTTTTAAGGAAACCGAGGTTCAGGTGACACGACTGACCCAAAGTCACCTGGTCAGGAAGCAGAAGCTCAAGGCCTAGGAACCCAGCACTGTCACCCCAGGGGTCCACGGCACTACTCTCAGCAGCACAGCCAGTGCTGGGGCTGGGCAAAGAAGCACGGATTCCAAGTAGGGCTTACCGACAGTGACCTGAACAACTCAGGTGGCCGTTTTCTGACACTTGTGGTCGTGGAGCGCAGTCGTGTCAATGCAACAGGTCCTTCCGGAAGAAGTGGATCTTGGCCAAGATCAGGCAGGACCTTTGAGGATCTCTGTAGGTGAGGCAGGGCTGCAGCTTTGATGGACTGTGAAGTGGAACATGGTGAATGAGGGGGCCGCGGTGTGGGGTCTCCAGGGGCTGTGTGACTTCAGGTAAGTCACTTCACTTCCCTGAGCTCTGAGTTTTCAATCTGTAGAATAGGGGTCCACAAATGACCCCTTGCGGGACGATGTTGGGACAGAAGGTAGCTCAGTGCCTGAATAAAGAAAATGTGTCACCAGCCTGGTCAATCCTTGGCTCCCTAGAGTGAATAAGCCTCAATTCTGCGGCCCCGCTGGCCGAGCGAGTCCCTCTTCCCGCCCGTTCCTTCTCCCTCCGCTGTGGCCTCCTCCCTTCGTGCTCCCGGGTCGCTCCAGCAAAGTTCCCAACTTAGTCGACATGACGCGCGGCGCAGCCAATGGGAGGCGGAGCTGGCGTTTTTGGGGGGGGCGGGAGGGGTGGGCCCCGCGTCTCCGGTGTCTGCCCCGCTCAGTGAATGGAGAGAGCGAGCGCCGGCCAGCTCACCCAGCCGCCCCGTGCCCCGGCCGCCGTCGCCGCCGCGCTCCTGAGCCCGGCCCCAAGCCGGACCGCTCCGGGCGCCGCGCCCCACTGCGCTCTCCCCAGGTTTCCGACCCGGCCCGCGCCCCGGGCCGCGGTCCGGTGGGGCCAGGGGGCGCTCGGCACCTGGGCACTCCGAGCGATGCGCAGCGGGGCAGCGCCGGCCCCGCCGATGGAGCTGCTGCCGCTGCCGCCGCCGCCGCCGCCCGGCGCGCCCCGCTCCGCCCGCGCCCCGTGCGCCTGAGCGCCGAGCTCGCTCCTCCTCCGCGCTAACTCCGCTGCCCGCTCCCCAGGCCGTCCGTGCTCTTAGCTCATCTCCGCGGGCTCCACGCGTCTTGCCCTGCCGAGGCAGCCTCCTCCGGGCGCGGGCCCCTGCACACTATGGCCCCCGGGAGGACGGGGGCCGGCGCCGCCGTGCGCGCCCGCCTGATGCTGGCCTTGGCGTTGGCGAGTGTTCTGAGCGGGCCCCCCGCTGCCGCCTGCCCCACCAAGTGTACCTGCTCCGCCGCCAGCGTGGACTGCCATGGGCTGGGCCTCCGGGCGGTTCCCCGGGGCATCCCCCGCAACGCCGAGCGCCTGTAAGTACCCCCGCCCCGCCCTACCCAACCCGGGCCACCCACCTGGGTTCCACAGAAGGGCCCCCGGGCGCGCCAGATCCTTCCTTTCCCCTTGGTCGCGTTGGTTGCAGTCTCTGCCTTCCCCATCTCCTGGATCGGATCCTCCACCCTCTGAGCTGGGGGTCTGTGGCTTAGGACAGGTCGGGGGAGAGAGGGCTTGAGGCCCCCTGTGATGAGCGAAGAGCAGTGCCTCTCCAGGGGTGAAGGGTTCCAGACGCAGGGCCAACTGACAGTTTGCAAGGAGAATGCTGGCGCAAGGCGAGGGAGTAGACGACACTGCGGCCAGGGAGGTCTTACGGGGAGGTCTCAGGGTGAGAGGAAGGGGCCCGCGCTATTTGAAGAGGGAGGGAAGGGGAAAGCGGAAGGGTGACGGGGCTGCCAGGGCACAGGGACTAGGAGAGCGGGCTCCAGAGACTGTGGCCAGCTCGGAGATCAGCATGGGCCGGCCGCTCTCTGGCTGCCCTTGCGAAGAAAGTTGAGAGTGTATCTGAAGGTCTAACTTCTTAGGAACCAAACCATTTCAGAGTGGGTGCTTGCAAAACCCGCCCTGCCTGGAGTGCAGCCTCCGAGAAGCCAAGTTGCAGCCTGGGTGAATTTTTTATGGCTCGGTTATAAATGCCTCTCCGAACGGGGCCGGAGAATGGAAATGCTGACAGCCCTTTAAATAAGAGCGAGCGCTATAATCTTACAAACCGCACTCAACCTCGGATCCTGGGCTTGGCAGCAAGAGGAGAGGCGCTTGGAGAGTGGGGTGGATTGACCCTCGTTTTAACCCCAATTGTGCAACCAAATATTTACTTTTCATATGTCAACGTTTTGGAAACATTTATCATTCTGATCCTCGGACCAATTTCAAAACTTGGACTGAGGTGGGTTCTTTCTAGCCTGCAGTCGGGAGTGAAGAAGGAAGGAGAAGTGGCGGAGGGGGGTTGGAAGGGACTGGGAACACAGCCCAGAAGTGGGTGAGGGTTTGCTCTAGCTGGGAGCTTCCTGCGGGTCTGGGCTCTCCCGCTGCCCCTTCCCCACACGTCTTAGAGTAGGCGCAGGGGTCTCTGAGATTCTGCCTCCCCGCTCTAGTCTGGAGGAGAGGGGCAAGGGACTAAGATGGATTGTCTTAGAGTGTGTTCTTCCTGTTAATCACCTCCTGCCCCTTCATTCTCTGCATCCTGTTCTCCCTATGTCCCCGAGTGGAGACTCAGTAGAATTGCCTTCCTTTTTCCTGCTCTCCTTTGGCTCAAAGCATTTTTTTTTTTTTAACCAGGTACAGTGATTATTCTGTGGGGGGGTGAACCATATAGCTCTGGAGAGGGTAGAGCTGAACCTTCATGCATGCAGGTGGAAAATGTAGCTTGGAAATGTGAAATGACTCACCTAAGGCCACACAGCAAGTTGGTGGCAGTAAAAGGGCCAGAATTCAGGCTTCCACAACTGAATTCAGATATTACATTCTACCATGCCAGTGAAAAACTTGTTTTAGTGGTGTTTTTAGAAACCTATAACTGATAAACTTAAACTCCCCTCCCTCCTCACACCAGGGCCAGCCACATGAGTGAGTGAAATAATAACTGTAGCTAATGTTTAATGAATGCTTTGTGTGCTCCAGTTTGTTTACATGTGTTATCTTACTGAATCTCTACAACCGTCTTATTAGTTACAAAGGTAATGCTTATTATTCCACTTAACTGTTAAGCCTTTTTGTCATTGGCTCAAGGTCATGTAGTATCTAGTTAAGTGTTTGAATTCAAGTGTATCTGGCTCCCAAGTGTACACCCCTTACCCCTCTGCTGGACGTCCTTGAAACAAGGGTCAGCCTGGACCAAGATCTGTAAATAGATGGTCCTGGGAGGGCTCTCCTTGGGCCGGGGTCTTAGAATAGGCACCTGTTACTGCTGCTTCAGGTGCACTCTGCAAACATTCCCTTGCCTTGACATTAGAGCTCCTGTTTGGAGCCTCTCTGATATTTAAAATCATGTGGCATGTTTGAGACTACAAGGAGAGTAGGCCCCTCTACTTCTGGCGTGTAGGAAGTCCTCAAAAGCTGCAGGCACAGCTTTGCAGCCAACATGGCACTGCACTGCCTCCCCCAGGAGACCCAGGCAACTGGGGGCTGCCCATCTGCTCTGTAATTGAAGAAACTGGGTAGAAACTGGAGTCCTGGGCATTCCCATGGGCCTCTGCCATCATGGCCACCAGCAGGCATTGGCAGAGTAGGAGGTGCTTTGGAATGTGTGACTCTCATCTCCCTTGGTTCTGGTCATTGATGTCTTGTTTGCTGGGCTAGCATTACGGTGAGGTGGTTGCCAAGGCTGGCTTTTCATCTAGTCTCTTTCCTCGGGGTGGGGGTTGGGGGCAGCTTTTACAGGCAGGCTGGGTCAGAGTTACTGCAAGGATTAGGCACAGCCTCCCAACAGTTCCAATAGTCCTTCATCATCCCACACCCTCTCTGTCAGCTCACATGTAACATTTCAATTCTGCATACTCTTGGGGGGAGGGGGGTGGAATGTCTGAGTTATGCTAAGGATTTCTTTAGGGAGGAATTTTTCATTCATTCTTCCCTTCATTCATTCAACAAATGTAACTTGAGTGTCCACTGCATTCCAGTAACTGTATATAAAATCATGGCATATACAGAGGAAAACCAGTAATCCAACTTCAAGAATGTAATCAAAGGATGGAAGAAGGAACTTTCCTTTAGTGAGCCCTTTCAACTTCTCAAGGCTCATTTTTTCATGTGGCTAAGTTTTATCAGCGGGGCTTCCTCGGTGGCTCAGTGGTAAAAAATATGACTGGGGTTTGATTCCTGAGTCTGGAAGATCCCCTGGAGAAGGAAATGGTAATCCACTCCAACATTCTTGCCTGGAAAATCCCATGGACAGAGGAGCCTGGTGGGCTACAGTTCACAGGATCGCGAAGAGTCAAACACGACTGAACGACTAAACAGGAAGACAACTTTTGTGAGGGCTGCCTTTAGATGGTCGGGACCTTCCTAAAAGCCATTTTCTGATCGCAAATGTTTACGTTGCATTTTATAACAAAGAGGAAGCGTTTTCTCCCTTCTGCATTCCTGCTATTCTGTCTCCCAAAGAGCCTTTTATGAAGGGGTGTGTGTGTGTGTGTGTGTGTGTGTGTGTGTGTGTGTGTGTGTGTGTGTGGTTGTCGCTCTGGTGTTATTGTGACCATGTCCACCCATGGCATGCCTTTAAGGGAAACGTACATGAGGATAATGCAGTCACCATTTGGACTTTGCTTCAGGCCTGGAATAGGGCCTGTTAAATTGTTCATAATTAAGCTGGTATCTGAGCTAGGGGTCTGTGTTCTAGCATACTCTCCATAAAGCCAGCACATCACACGGAGAAAGTCTCTGCCGTTTATAAACTACTGACAAAATTTTTTTTCCCTTCAGTGGGGAGGTGACACCCACAAGAAAGCAAAATAAACGCAGAGGAGAATTCAGTGTAATTTATTATCCACAGAGCAGAGATAGAGGACCAGGGGAGAGGAAGTGAATGGTGGTGCCTGAAACAAAACATTTACCATGGAGCACAGAGTAAACAGATGCTGCATTGACCCTTCTGAGTACAAAAGGACCCCACAGATGCACTTCTTCTCCAACCACAGCCTCGGCCCAGAGGAGGAGGAGACAGATGAACATGAACTCTCACGCAGGGCCCCTGCGCCCCGTCCTGCCTAGGCAGGCGGAGGCCTGCTCCTCACCCACGGCGAGGTGGTGGCCTGGACACTGGAGGGGGGCAAGAGTGGACATCTTTGTTTTTTCACTTGGCTCTGGAACATGCTGGAGACTGCTGTATTTAAATAAACATTTCCTGTTTGCGAAGGAATACGGGCTAAAGGCTGAAACGTGAGAATGTGGTAACTTAATTTTCTCCATCACTCCAGATGACGGCAAGCTTCGCCGGTGGTTGGGTCCAATAAAAACCGACACCGTGTCGTAGGCTTTCCCTTACTTGACCACAGAGGTCCTGAGGTCAAGTGGGAGACTTTCCAAGATGCTCAACAGCCAGGCCCTGCATCCTGGTACTCCCAGACCTCCAGGCCAGCTCAGAGGACCAAGAAGCAAACTGGTGGATCCTGGGGCCTCTCTGGACCATTGTGGGAATGTGGCCTTTTCAGGGGAGCAGTGTTTTCCTGCTGAGTCAACTGGGTGGGACATAAGCAGCTGAAAATATCCTGTAGGGTGCTGTGCAACTTAGAATGGATTGCTTTCCTTCTGTGGGCCTCATTTTCCTAAAAGTAGGTTTCTAGTCCAGCCCATGTTTTTCATGTATAGCCTATAGTTCACTGGTGAAATGTCAAGGGCCTCTTTCCCACAGCATAGAACAGAGTCTGGCACATAGTAAGTTTTCAGCAAGTATGTATTAAATAAATTAATGATGAATCTCAAAAATACATGTCTTTCTTTGGTTCATACAAGTGAAAGCTGAATGGTTATAGATTTGGATTTTTATGTATGGCTGCAGGCTACTTACTAGTAACCTATTGTATGAGTTATTAAGGATTTCTAAAATTTAGCTTTCATGAGCTAAAATTATTGCTTTACTAGAGTTACCAAGGAGTGATCCATTCTGGAGTCTGGTCGCCAGGCGTTGCTAAGCAATCTTGCAAAACTCCTACTGTGCACGTGCCCATGAAAAGAGCTAGAAATCCCGATCACTTAAAACCGTAGGACTTTTTAATCAGAAGCTCATCAGCATTATCCTCCACTCTGTGGTTTCTGATTGCTACTCTGCTTGTATTAATCCATGTGTTTGTAGGTTGGCTATTAAGTTTTGCTTTTGCACATGAGCTGGGCCTTGTTTACTTCTGCATATTTGCTACTTTGTTTCTCTCCAGTTCCCTTTGTTGTCATTGAGTTGTTTCTCCCCTGGAAAGCAAGAACAACAGGTCTGAGAGCTCGGGAGTCTTTGGCATTAAGTGGGTGATGCAAGATGACTTCAGAGCCCCATACCTCCTGGTTCAGGCCTGGTCTCTGGAAACAGACAGCTCTGTTCTGGCTCTGCTTCATCTTTGCTGTTGCACTCGGGACAGGTCACCCTACTCCTCTGGGCTGCCATCTGTTTCATCCCTTTGTACCATATTTCCACACCTGTATACAGGGATGGCACTCACACTGGCCCCTGTCGGAATGCTATGCATGTGGCCCAAGGCATCCATGGGAAGCAGTCAGCACAGTGCCCAGCATGTTGCTTTTCCAACTACCATTCCTTATCTGTACAGGGCACAGAGTCAGTGTTCCTTTGGGGGACAATTAAATGAAATAATGTACCGGAAGCGCTTAACACAGTACCTGGCACATAGGCCTCTACAGACTCTTAATGATTGTGACCACAGCGGTTATTTCCATTTCTTCATCTCGGGCCTCATTCTGCTGGAAGTTTTGAGATGCCCACTCAAAGTGTGCCTGTTGGGGCAAGTTCCCTGCCTGCACGTAGACCGTGCCCAATCCCTTCGTGCCCGGTTCCCTCCCTCTCCTCCGCAGCTAAGCCCAGGTTGGCCTCTGTTTTGTAAAAATGAGATTACGGTTGAAGTGGTTCATATCTTTCCCATGGGCGTGCTGGTCTGTGAAATATTTAAATAAGGAATGCATTTTATTTATTTATTTTGAGGGGATTGGATTTACATGTGGAATTTTTGGCCCTGACTTTGTTTTTTCAATGCTTATTCCTTCTGTCTTTGCCTAAATACCTACTTTTACTGACTTCCCTTGTCTGCCTCTGTTACTGCTCTTACTTGAAACAGCTGTATTTACTAGCATGCTCCACCCTTGTTATGTAAGGTGGTCTTAACCCTTTTTATAACTGCTGGGAAAACAAAAAACAAACAAAAACAGGGTTTTTTTTGTTTTTTTTTTCCTGAGAGATTTTCTGCAGCACGACTAATTCTGGATAGAGCAGATCCGAGGGTGCCCTGCTGTGGTTTCTGGTGTTGAGTTTTTTGAGGCTCCCGATTATTCATTATTCTCCAGACTTAAATTTAAATCCGTCTTACTCAGATGGGGAGAACTCTGCTGGGAGACCTAGACTGTATTTTGAAACTACTGCTCGCTCCAGTCTGCCGAAGGCTCCGCTTTCCTTCCCACCCTCCGTGGTCTTCGTGGCTGTGCTTGGTCCAGCCATTCCCCCAGAAACAGTGTCAAGTGTGTGTGATGAAAGATCCTCAATACTGAGCAGATTGGGAGGTGGGAAAGGAATACTTTTGTGAGTAGAGGTGTGGATTTCAGAGCCAGATGGGGCTCCGGTCCCGGTTCACTGTTTAACTAGCTGGGTCACCTCAGTGTCTTTGTTTATAAAATGGGAATGATAATCATCCCCTTAAATGGGACGCTGTATCAGGTGTATAGACTGCATGAATCCCAGTGAATCCTCCATAAATACACCTATTATCATGCTTATCACAGTTCTTATTGACTGTAGTCTTCATTCTGGAGCACACTCAAGATAAAGCCTGATTTGGAAAAATATAGATTGTCGAGGTTGAAAGAGGTCCTCTTGTCCAAGTTTCGACCATGTGCAGACTCGTCTTCCACCAGCATGATTTGGGGGAAAGTGGTCATGCTCCTCTGTTTGATTACATTTAGTGGTGAGGCCCTCAGTTCTTCCTAAGGCAATTTATCCCATTTTTAAAGGCAGTTCTAAGAAAAAATTTTTCTTTGTTTGGGGGTTGGACTTATCTCCCATTACTTGTTATTACACAGAGCAAGCAGAATCCTTTTCCCAAATGATGGGATTTCAGACACCTTACTGCTGTTGTGTTTCTCACCACCCACTTACCCAAGCCCTCTCTTTTCTTCCATAAACTTTTATAATTGCCTCAGCTATTCTGTGCGTGTTAGACTTTGAGACAGGCACTCTCTCCTTTCGTAGTTTTCTTGCTTTAGCTAGACCCCAGTCCTCTTTGCCTTTCGTTGGTCTGAATGAGGCCTTCCAATCCCTCGCTGTCTCGCCTCCTGGCAGGGCCTGCTGCAGGGCCTCTTCACTGGGCTCAGCCCCGGCCCTGGGTTGGCTCGTTTGGATCCTGCTAGTCACTGTCTCCCCGGGGTCTCCCCTGTCCTCCGTGCTGTTCACCTTACTTTCTCCTATCCTCCACTTGTGCCCTTGACTTTTGGCATCTAAGTGCAACACTTTGCACCTCAGTTCAGTTCAGTTCAGTCGCTAAGTCGTCTCCGACTCTTTGCGACCCCATGAATCGCAGCACACCAGGCCTCCCTATCCATCACCATCTCCC
>SJYX01022316.1:140786-151919 GCA_006410675.1 Oreotragus oreotragus | reverse complement strand
AAAAAAAAAGTGGGATTTCTTTCTGTCCTTGTAATCTTATTAGCAGATTAGTTGTGCATCACAGTTAAATGCTTATGTGATAATAAAATTGCTTTCTGCATCGTGGGGAAATTTTCTGGATGGCAGGATTTTAAAAATTTCCCTCAATAATCAGACCTACCAATTCTTCCCACTCAGTATAGTAAGGCCACAAAATTGGAATAGATTTACAATAACGATACTGTTCCACTGTGCCACTAGATTCATACTCTCAAATACATTTAGGTGTGAAATTTTAAAAAGGAAATTTAGTTGGTAATTTTAGGAAAAATTCTGCTCACAATAGAGTTTCATTAAGATGAAGCCATCTTATTTTACTGATGGTGAGCTCACTGTAAAATGACAGAAATGAGAATAATGAGCTTTCTGTGAATAATGAGCTCTTGCCACATCACTGTGACAGTCTGCCAAACATCAGATTATTATGTACCTGGCCATGCGGGCCAATGTTCACTATGTCAGTTAACTTTACTCTCTCTGTCCATACACATTGTATTACCTGTATCTTTAGGTTGGAAGACAGCCCATTAGTTATTTATTTTAAACAGCAGCTCATTAAACATGGAACTTTGCTAACAAGGGGGATTGGAAATCCACCCTTCCACCAATACTTACACAATTAAAAAAAATACTACCTCACAGGAACTTTTGTCAATTACGATTTTCTTGACATCTTGCTATGTGGCTGGGGTTACTTTTTCTGATAGAGTACTATGCCTCTTTAGTCTGTTTGTCAAAATCTTGTCCAGATCAAATGTAAACCTCCTCAGGAAGCCTTTGCTAATTCCCCATTCCCATGAGGAAGATAAGACATTTTTTTTCCTGGAACTTCTAGATCGTTCCTTGTCTAAGCTCCTGACCCTCAGGCCTTTCCTGCTGTGGAATTGTGCCTATATTATGTTACTCTACTGTCCCCTTTCACTTCCCATATATATGTGTGTATATATATATATATATGTATCTGTATGTACCCATACATATGAATGAACATCTCTCACTCCTGAAACTGAACTGTCTTTTTTTTCTCCTTATTTAGGGAACATTAAGAAAAAGAACTCAAAGTGCCCCTTCATTAATCTTGTGTGGTTTTATGAAAGTAGTGATAGAGTTTTATATTGAATTGTTTTATTATAAAATGAAAATTATTAAAACATCTGCATAAAAATTATATAAATGTCCACTTTTGGTAAAATTGGCACTTGGCTTCTTATGCTTTAGTGACTTTTCTGTTCAGTGCTTGCCTATCATATTTAACTTGATAACTCTAAATATTTTTTCCTGTATGTCATTTAAACCAGCGTTAATGTCATAGTTGCTTTCTTTTGTCTGTTAAACTATTCTTTAGATATTTTTTCCAGCAGCTTTTCAGGGGAAAAACTTTTCTTTTAAATGAAATAAATGGATCTGTTTAAAATTTTGTGATCCTTAATCTGTATTTGCAGAACAAATAACTAGTTGTAAGCCACTATAGAGTTACAATTATAAAGTTCCAAAGAAAGAAAATGTTATTTTTAATTCAGTAGTCTCTCTAGGTCCTTCCTGTTCTGTTGACCTAATAGCCACATGTGAAAACCTCATTTGTACCTTTTAACATTGAGTTGATGAAACAAACATCTGTGAAAATAGTTATCCCCATTGATTCCCAAATACTTGTAGGAATTTATCTTTTAATTAAAATTTTTTTCATATTGTTTTAATTCTAATTATCACCATCAATGTTTTTAGATTATTTTACTTCAAAGCTCCTTCAGTATATTTTGGGAAATTATGGATCGTCATGTTCCCATGCATGCATTACCTGAAGAAATCCAAAAGGTATGATATTATGTTATTATAGCACAACATTAGAATTTTAACTGTTAATTCTAAAACATGGGAGAATGAATTCAGAGGTTTTATATTTATTTTAGTCAGGGGATCTGCAGTGAATTGGTGAAGTGGGGAAGGGAATAATTATAATAGTCAAAACTGTAGAATTCAATTCAGTGCAAAGGATGTTCAGCCTGTGAAAGAAGCTGGATATATAATTCTGGCATGGTATTTGACCAGGTGTTTTTGGAGCCCTTGTAAGGGCTCCAGCAACAGCCAAATACTATACTTAGGTATTTATCTTGCAGCTTTTCAAAGAAAAAACTGACATAAATGGGTCTTTCAAATGTTAAGTAATCCTTATTGTGTATTTGCAAAACAAATAATTAGTAAACTACTACAGAAATTTTCAGTTCAGTTCAGTTGCTCAGTCATGTCCAACTCTTTGTGACCCCATGGACTGCAGCACGCCAGGCCTCCCTGTCTATCTCCAACTCCTGGAGTTTACTCAAACTCATGTCCATTGAGTCGGTGATGCCATCCAACCATCTAATCCTCTGTCATCCCCTTCTCCCGCCTTCAATCTTTCCGAGCATCAAGGTCTTTTCAAATGAATCAGTTCTTCACATCAAGTGGCCAAAGTATTGGAATTTCAGCTTCAATATCAGTCCTTCCAATGAACACCCAAGACTGATCTCCTTTAGGATGAACTGGTTGGATCTCCTTGCAGTCCAAGGAACTCTCAAGAGTCTTCTCCAACACCGCAGTTCAAAAGCATCACTTTTTCGGCACTCAGCTTTCTTTTCTTTTTCTTTCCAACTCTCACATCCATACATGACCACTGGAAAAACCATAGCCTTGACTAGATGGATCTTTGTTGGCAAAGTAATGTCTCTGCTTTTTAATGTGCTGCCTAGGTTGGTCATAACTTTTCTTCCAAGGACAAAAAAATTTTAGTTTGTAACTTAAAAAAAATAATTTTTATTTATTCATGGCTGTGCTGAGTCTTCATTGGTGATCAAGGGCTTTTTCTAGCTGCAGGGAGTGGGGGCTACTCTTTGTTACAGGCCCTAGAGCACACAGATTTCAGTAGTTGTGGCACACGGGCTTAGTTGCTCTGCAACATGTAGACTCTTCCTGGATCAGGAAGACCCATGTCCTCTGCATTGGCAGGCAGATTCTTATCCATTGTGCCACCTGGGAAGTCCTAGTTTGTAACTTTTTATGATGCAAAAATTTTAAGGGTGTCTCTCTATAAGGGTCTATTTCAGTTTCACCTTAATTCTTATCTTTTACCATGTTTTAAGGCCTTTTATAGATATCAACTCATTTAATCTGGTTAACAATCAATTCTTTTCACCATTGCTATGCTATTTTCCTACCTATTAATTTATATCTGTCCTCAGACAAAATCATTTCTCCCGTATTTACTGTGGCAATGCATACATTGCTAACAGCATAATTAAAAGTATCTCTTTGAGATTGATTGACAAATTATGAATTAAAACCTCAAACCATAACTGTCATTTATCATTCAGTTTTTAAGGTAAATCTATAGTCAGTTTAAGATTAATCACCAGTACATTAGTTTTTAATTAAAAACTGCAGTCAGCTCTCAGGTATATTTTTATCTTTTATGCATGTAATGCCTGTTAGCATTAATCATGCCATTGATTTAACTTGACGGTTACTTCTACTGCATGTCCTTTAGATTTATGTAAACTGCAGTCTAGCAGGACCTGGAAGGGAAGTCCAGTTACCATAAAAGACCTTTCAAACCATCGCATTTAATTCACTTCACCTTTAAAGTTAGATATAAGAGAAAGTTCAGAGAGAGCTCAGCTATGCCATGCTTACCTGAGCAATGGTACCTAGATGTATTTGAATACATGGAGTGTCCTCACACTCCCTCAAATGATTTCCTTCGGTGTACTAGCCTGGTGTGGTAGAGATAAAAAGAAACAAAACAATCTGCAAGAAACAATACCCATACTCAGATACCAGTCATCTGTTAGGAAGCAAATATATAATGACATGGAAAAAAAAGGACCCTAAAGACAATGTTTGATTTAAATGTCATGTAAGATACTTTCTTTTCTGAAAATAGAGAAAGTGGGAAGAGGAATCCTTGAGTATCATGATGGTCAAAGGAGGATCTTTATGCAGGAAATAGAACTGGAATTGGCCCTTGAAAGTGAAGTACTCCTAGAGACAGACAGGGAAAAGGTTATTCTGGGCTAAGTGAACAAAAGCTCACTGGTAAGAAAAAAAGCTGGCCAGGGTAGAGAATGTTTAACAATGTCAGTGTTTTAAATGCATGAAAGAGTATGTGTTTAACAGAGGTTTTAATGAGTTGAAGAGTGTGGTTTTTTTCTTGTTTAAGGTACTTATATAAGTAAATTTTCAAAAAAATGCTAAAACAAATCATTTTTAAATACACATATATTCTCAAATCTTAAATGACGGGGAGCTGTCTGTGTAATGCAGAGAGGTAGGGAGGCCAGGAGTAGCTTAGCTGCCTAAGGCCCTGGACAAGTGAGTTGATTGTAGCACTTGGTCTGCTGAATGCTTAACCTGTAAAGTGCATCTTTGCACTTTTTCAGACTGAAGTTAGATACACTTGTACGACAAGTGTTTATCAAGTGCCTGTAGTGTCCCAGACACTGTTTTGGGTACTTGATTTTAAAGCAACCAAAAGTATGCACATGCATCCCACAGCCTGTTAGAGCTTGTTTTGGGAATGTCAGTTACTCGTTTTCCATAACTTCTTACCTAATATTTGATTCCTCTAGATTGTCCATCATGTGACTGGTTAAAGCATATTTATTTAGTCAGCTTGCATACATCATTCTATATACAAGCACATCAAACAGATATATAAGCTTATAATAGTAATAAGAGTACTTCAGATTAGAACCATTTCATTATTAAAGTTTAGTCGCTCAGTCATGTCTGATTCTTTGCATCCCCACAGACTGTAGCCTACTAGGCTCCTCTGTCCATGGGATTTTCCAGGCAAGCGTATTGGAGTGGGTTGCCATTTCCTTCTCCAGAGGATCTTCCTGACCCAGGGATCGAACCCAAGTCTCCCACATTGTAGCCGCTTTACCATCTGAGCCACCAGGGATTTCATTATTAAGATAAAACAAATCTTAGCCTTTCATAATGACTTGGAAATTGTGCTATAGTTCTTTATGGGATAAGAAAGAGGATGGGTGGATCAGTGTACAGTGACACAGGGGACTTTTAGAGGCTTTTTTTCTTGTTCTTTTGTTAACTTTCTACGTTAGTTTTTATGCTGGTTCTTCTTTCTAGGGGATTCCCTGGTGACTCAGATGGTAAAGAACCTGCCTGCAATGCGGGAGACCTGGGTTCTATCCCTGGAAGATCCCCTGGAAAAGAAAATGGCAACCCACTCCAGTGTTCTTGCCTGGAAAATGCCATGGACAGAGGAGCCTAGCAGGCTACAGTCTATGGAGTTGCGAAAAGTCAGACAGGACTGAGTGACTAACATTAATGACTTCTTTCTAGAGAAGCCCCTGCTGTGTTTCCTTTTTAGCTGTGTGTAGGCAAGAAAGGTTAGTGTAGAAATCAGGAAAGAGAAGTGAGGGAAATCTTTTTCTTTCTGTACTTTTGCTGTATAATATGGAAATAGGATGGTTGATCAGTTACTTGAAAGATATAAAGGAAATGGAAATGACTGTACTACACTGTACACACACTAGTAAAATAGATAGCAGTAGATAAGAGTTGCAAGAGAATATAAATGTGGTGGGGGAAATGGCCAACAAAGGAAAAGTGTGGAGAGTACTGATAATACTAAGCTCTAGTTAGTTCATTACCTTATTAGAAAGAGAAGATTGTTAAATCGTCTTGCCGCTAGTCTCATCTTCTTAGGAAATCTTAAGGAAGAAAGAAAAAGATAATCTTTTGACAACCACTCCCAGATCTTTTTGTTTATTTTTTCATCACAGTTTCTGACTGAGCATAAACACATTTCAGATTCCCGTCTCCACAAGTAGCAGAAAATGTCAAACAGACTATTGGGCTGGAAGGCAAGACCATACTCATCCCCTTTGTCTGCTGCTGGACTCTACAGCTTACTTCTTTATGTACTTAGACTATATCTCTAAATATACTCTCTAGACAAAGTTGACTCCTACCTGTTTCTAACTTCCAGTAAGTTAGCAGCTTTGCTGGAGTTTTCATCTAGCAGACTGAAAGCAGAATGCACTTGTAATGATCGTACACTTCATGTTTAGTATTTTATTGCCACAATTAAAACTAAAACACTTATAGATTAGCAAAATAATAATTCTATATTTCTTCCCTTCCTGAATATGCACCTATTTCAGAAACATATGGACTCTTTTTAGAAAGAAGAACAATGAATAATATTCCTTTTTGCTGTTTTTGCTGGAAGATATACACAGAAGTCAGAACAACCTCAACAAATCAGTGGAAAAGTCAGTTATTTTGCAAAGGCAGAACTGATCTCTTGTTATTTTTTAATGGTGACAAAATGAGCACTTTTAATGGGATTTTGGCCTCAGGATATATTTATTGTCACAGGACGCAAAGTAAAATAAAGAGACCAGAGTTGCTTGTTTTATAATACAGAAGTGGCAGTGCAAGGGCTGGAGAGCACGCTGTTCCTTCTGGGATAACAATCCCTTTCCTTACCAGCAACAGCTCATTTGGTCCTGTTTCAGTAATTTTGGTACTTGGGAACTTTGAAGTTTATTCAGAATAACAGTTTCATATTTCCAAGCACAGGTTGTCATTGCCAGAAAAAATAAACTTAATTTTCCAGGTCATTTTGGGCCACTGTGGCTAGGATCAGACTTTGTGTTGAATTAAAGTAGAGGAAAAGGAGAGAAAATCATTCAAACATTAGTGCTATTATCCTGGAAAAGTAGTGATATGTCTGTGTACGTGGGGGTATATGTGTTGTCTTTTTAAGCAATTGTAGTTTTGAAACTAGTAACAAAAGACGTAGAGCTGTATAATTTTTGAAGAGACTGTTTACTTAATATTGTGACCCAAGATAGTTCATTAGGGAAAACTTAAAAAAAAAATATGAATATTGAAAAATCTGTATTTGTTAATTTGTAGTCCAAAATACTTTTGCTGCCTGGCCATAGAGAGTCCCAGAATTTACTAAGGTGAAATTTTCTAGAAAAATAGGTGTTGGGGTAAAAATACTTTGGAGGTATGTTTAAATGTAAACATAGTCATGTCATGTATAATTTGTATATGAAAACAACACTTCTTAAAATTGCTTATTGAAATTTCTCTGTGGATTAATCTCTAGCATTTTATTACCACTTTGTTTATTTTATATTTTATTATTTTGAAACCAAACCTTTTATTTCAACATCACAAGAAGTTGTGAGAAATGATACCAAGAGATCTCATGTACCCTTCCCCCAGCTTGCTCCAATGGTAACATCTGGCAAAACTCTACTCGATATCACAACTAGACATTGACATTGACACAGTTAAGGATCCTGTGACAACAAAGATTCCTCATGTTGCCTTTTTATAGCTACATTCACCTCAACCTCTGCTGTCACATGCCTCCACTATCCTACCCCTAATTCATGACCTCTAGCAACCAGTGATCTGGTCTCCCAATAATTTTGTGACCTCAAGAATGTTATAAAAATGGGATTATGCAATATGTAGTCTTTGGGATTAGTTTTTGTTGAATCAGTGTAATTTTCTGGAGTTTATACATATTGTTGAGTATATTTGTAGTTTATTCCTTTGTATTGCTAAGTAGCATTCCATGGTATAAATGTACTGCAGTTTATTTAACCTGTTGAAGAACATCTGAGTTTTTCCTGTTTGGGGCTATTATGTATAAAGTTGCAGTAAATATCTGTACAGGTTTTTATGTGAACTTGTGTTTTTATTTTCATAGGTCAAATGCTCAAGTACAATTGCTAGATTGTTTGGTAGTTGCATGTTTAGTTTTCTAAACACTGCCAAACTTTTCCAGAGGGCGTAACATTTTACATTCTCACCAGCAGTGTATGAGTGATCCAGTTTCTCTGCATGTTTAGTATTTGATGTTGTCATTGGTTGAAAAAAGTTTTATTGAGTTATAGTTAATGTACAAAATTATATGTTTCAGGTGTACAGCATAGTAATTCACAATTTTAAAGGTCATATTCCATTGATAGTTATTATAAAATATTGGCTATATTCCCTATGCTCTATAATATATCCTTGTGGCTTATTTATTTTATATATAGTAGTTTATACCTCTTAATCCCCTATCCCTAATGTGCCCCTTTTCCTCTCCCCCTCCCCACTGGTAACCACTAGCATGTTCTCTTTATCTGTGATTCTGTTTCCTTTTTGGCATATTCAGTAGTTTGTTGTATTTTTTAGATTCTACATATATGTGATATCATATAATATTTATCTTTGTCTGACTTATTCCATTCAGCATAGTACCCTTCAAGTCCATGCTTGTTGTTGCAGATGGCAAAATTTCATTTTAATGGCTGAGTAATATTCCGTTCACATCTTTATCTGTTCATCTGGTGATGGACACTTAAGTTGTTTCCATATCTTGGGCATTGTAAATGATGCTGCTTTGAACATTGTGGTGCATGTATCTTTTTGAATTAGTATTTTCATTTTTTTCTGGATATATACCCAGGACTGGAATTGCTGTATCGTATGGTAGTTCTACTTTAGGGTTGTTTTTTTTTTTTTGAGAAGCCTCCATTCTGTTTGCAAAAGTGGTTGCACCAATTTACATTCCCAACAACAGTGTCTGAGAATTTGTTCTTCCTTGCATCTTCGCTCACTTTTGTTAATTTTTTTTTTATGTTGGCCATTCTTAATAGGTGTGAGATGATATCTTTGTGATTTTTAATTTTCATTTCTCTGATGTTTAACAATGTTGAACATCTTTTCAAGTGCCTATTTGCCATCTGTATGTATTCTATGGAAAAAGATTTATTCAGGTTTTCTATTTTTAAATTGGGTTTTCCTTTTATATCAAGTTCTATGAGCTGTTTGTATTTTGATTATTAACCCCTTATCAGTCATATCATTTGCAAATATTTTTCCCATTCCATAGATTGTCTTTTTGTTGTTGTTGAAGGTTTCCTTTGCTATGCAAAAGCTTTTCAGCTTGATTAGATCTCATTTGCTTATGTTTGCTTTTGTTTCCTTTGCTTTAGAAGAAAAGATCAAACAATATTGTTATGATTTATGTCAAAGAGAGTTTTCATCTGTTTTCTTCTAGGAGTTTAAAGATTTCTGGTCTTACCTGTAGGTCTTTAATCCAGTTTGAGTTTATTTTTGCATATGGTGTTAGAAAATGTTCAAGTTTCACTTTTTTTACATGTAACTGTCCTATTTTCCCAGCAGCGCTTATTGAAGAGACTGTCTTTTATCCAGTTTTCTACTGTATATTCTTGTCACCTTTGTAGTAGATTAATTTACCATAAGTGTGTTAGTTTGTTTCAGGACTCTCTCTTCTGCTGCAGTGATCTATGTGTCTGTTTACTGTTTTTGTACCAGAACCATACTGTTTTGATTGCTGTAGCTTTGTATTATAGTTTGAAGTCAGGGAACATGATACCTCTAGTTCTGTTCTTTCTCAATACGATTCTAGCTATTGAGGGTCTTTGTATTTCTACACAATTTGTAAAACTGTTTGTTGTAGTTAAGTGAAAAATGCCATTGATATTTTGATAGGAATTGGATTGAATGTGAAGATTGCCTTTGGTAGTATGGTGATTTAAACAATATTCTTACAGTCCATGAACATGGTATATCTTTTCATCTGTTTGTTTCATCGTCAGTTTCTTTCATCAGTGTCTCATTGTTTTCCCTATCTCCTCAGGTAGGTTTATTCCTGGGTTAATTTTATTCTTTTTGATGTAACTGTTTCTTTAATTTCTCTTTCTGTCTTTAAAAAATATTTATTTATTTATTTACTTTTAAATATAACTTTATTTTAATTGGAGGCTAATTACTTTACAATATTGTATTGGTTTTGCCATACATCAACATGAATCTGCCACGGGTGTACACATGTTCCCCATCCTGAACACCCCACCTACCTCCCTCCCCATACCATCCCTATGGGTCATCCCAGTGCACTAGTCCCGAGCATCCTGTATCATGCATCGAACCTGGACTGGCAAGTCTTTTCACATATGATAATATACATGTTTCAATGCCATTCTCCCAAATCATCCCACCCTCACCCTCTCCCACAGAGTCCAAAAGACTAATTTCTCTTTCTGATAGTTTGCTGTTAGTATATAGAAATGCAACAGATTTCTTTTCATTCATTTTGTATCCTGCAACTTTACTGAATTCATTGATGACCTCTAGTAGTTTTTTGGTGGTATCCTTAGGATTTTCTATGAACAATACTGTGTCATTTGCAAACCATGACAGTTTTACTTCTTCCTTTACAATTAGAATTCTTTTATTTTTTTTTCTTACCTGATTGCCATGGCTAAGACTTCCAATACTATGTTGCATGAAAGTGGCAAGAATGGGCATTGTCTTATTCCTAATATCAGAGGAAATACTTTCACTTTTGAGTATGATGTTAGCTTTGGGCTTGTCATACACAGCCTTTATTATGTTGAGGTATGTAATACTCACTTTGTGAGAGTTTTTATCATAAATGGGTGTTGAATTTTGTCAAGATTTTGTACCTATTATGAATGCAGAGTTCCAAAGAATAGGAAGGAGAGAGAAGAAAGCCTTCCTCAGTGATCAATGCAAAGAAATAGAGGAAAACAATAGAAGGGGAAAGACTAGATATCTCTCCAAGAAACTTAGAGATACCAAAGGAACATTTCATGCAAAGATGGGCACAATAAAGGACAGAAATGATAGGGACCTAACAGAGACAGAAGATATTAAGAAGAGGTGGCAAGAATACACAGAAGAACTGTACAAAAAAGGCCTTCACAACCCAGATAATCACGATGGTGTAATCACTCACCTAGAGCCAGACATCCTGGAATGCGAAGTCAAGTGGGCCTTAGGACTCATCACTACGGACAAAACTAGTGGAGGTGATGAAATTCCAGCTGAACTGTTTCAAATCCTGAAAGATGATGCTGTGAAAGTGCTGCACTCAATATGCCAGCAAATTTGGAAAACTCAGCAGTGGCCACAGGACTGGAAAAGGTCAGTTTTCATTCCAATCCCAAAGAAAGGCAATGCCAAAGAATGCTCAAACTACCACACAATTGCACTCATCTCACACACTAGTAAAGTAATGCTCAAAATTCT
>SJYX01022316.1:52852-127301 GCA_006410675.1 Oreotragus oreotragus | reverse complement strand
GGCAGGAGGAGAAGGGGACGACCGAGGATGAGATGGCTGGATGGCATCACGGACTCGATGGACGTGAGTCTGAGTGAACTCCGGGAGATGGTGATGGACAGGGAGGCCTGGCGTGCTGCAATTCATGGGGTCGCAAAGAGTCGGACACGACTGAGCGACTGAACTGAACTGAAAGACACCTCATTGAGCTTATATAATACGAAAGGATTTTTGCTGTTGTTTCATGACATTTCCTTTGAATGAATATTTTTCCACTTTAAAATATTGACAGTTGATGTAATAAATAATGAACTAATGAATATATTGAACACTGTGTCTTTGTAAAGTAGTTTTCTTATATCTCTTAGTATTAAGTACTTGTCTTAAATTTTATTACAAATTTAAATAATTATATTAAATATCAGTTCTTAGTCTTTGGCTAGGAAAGTTTGGTTTTCTTGAATTTCAGGTCTGAAAAAGTATTTAATCATATTTGAGTGGAAAAATTAAAAAAAGTAAAGTATTTAGTTGAAAATTTTAAATATAGAGCATTTTTGCTTGTCAGATTCTTTTGTTTAGTGTTGTAGTTTACTTTCTTTAGTAATTATATGAATAATATATAAACATACAAAATAAATATATAGAAGAAAATTCAAGAAAGTCCTTTTTTATTCTTCTGATTACTTTCTTTCACTGGAAATAAAAATTAATACTTTTAATGGTTTGGTGTATGTTTCTAGATCCTTCATTGTTTCTTAAGCTTTATTAAAGATATATGTTTTAAATATTTATANTTATATGAATAATATATAAACATACAAAATAAAATAAATATATAGAAGAAAATTCAAAAAAGTCCTTTTTTATTCTTCTGATTACTTTCTTTCACTGGAAATAAAAATACTTTTAATGGTTTGGTGTATGTTTCTAGATCCTTCATTGTTTCTTAAGCTTTATTAAAGATATATGTTTTAAATATTTATAATGTATTATATTTAAGCTATGTAGTTTTAAAACTTTTTCAATAGATTAGTTTTTAATATAAGTAATATATTAAAAGTATGTGTGACTTTTACCACTTAATTTTATATTCTGGAAATTGTTCCATGTTATACATATAGATCTATCTTATTCTTAACTGCTACAATGTCTTCCTTACTAAGAATATGCCATAATTTTCTGAACCATTTCTCTTTTCATCGTTTAGATTATTTCTAGTATTTATGACTACACATAGTATTTATATTTATATTCTTGTGTACATATGTTTTTCCATAGGATAAATTCCTGGAAGTGAAATTGCTGAAAAGAAAGTAAATGCCAGTTTAAGATTTTGATGGACATTATACCAAATTGTCCTTTGAGAAGACAGGGTTAATTTATATTTGGCCAATAGTGTATAAAGTGGCCATTTTCATAGATCTTGTTAGTATTGGAATCTTAAATTTTCTCAAATTTTCACTTTTTTTCTTGGTTAAAAAAAAGTTACTTCATGATTATTTAATTTGTGTTCCTTTATTGCTAGTGAGGTTGAATTTTTTTTCATGTTTATTCGATATGTATATTTCTTCTTTTATGAATTACTTGTTCATATATATTGTCCAAATTTCTATGGTGCTATTTCAGTGTTTCTGTTTATGTATAGGAGTTTTTAATATAATATGGACTTATGCTTTATTTACACATTGCTAATATTTTCTCATGGTTGTTTCAGTTCAGTTCAGTTCAGTTGCTCAGTCGTGTCCGGCTCTTTGCGACCCCATGAATTGCAGCACGCCAGGCCTCCCTGTCCATCACCAACTTCCGGAGTTCACTCAAACTCATGTCCATCGATTCTGTGATGCCATCCAGCCATCTCATCCTCTGTCATCCCCTTTTCCTCCTTCCCTCAATCCCTCCCAGCATCAGAGTCTTTTCCAGTGAGTCAACTCTTCGCGTGAGGTGGCCAAAGTACTGGAGTTTATCTTACCGTTTATTGTATTTTTTTGGTATAAATTAAAAAAAAAAATCTTACGCTGAATTCTGGAAAGGATTCTGTGTCAAGTCCTTTTGGTTGCAAACAACAGAAAGTTGTTCTGTCTTTTGCTAACCTAGATTCAAGCAAGTTGAAAAACGACATATATTTAAAACTTTTATGGTATTGTTGTTTTGGTAAGTCTTTTAATCTGTTTATTAGTTAGATTTATGATTTCATGTTTTTTATTGTTCTTTTAAAATATTTATTTATTTTTTTGTTCCTATACACCTGTAAGTGCTTCCCTGGTGGCTTAGCAGTAAAGGATCCACCTGCAATGCAGGAGATACAGGTTTAATCCCTGGGTTGGAAAGATCTCCTAGAAAAGGAAATGGCTACCCACTCCAATATTCTTCCATGGAGAATTTCATGGACAGAGGAACCTGGTGGACTACAGACCATAGGGTCACAAAAGAGTTGGAAATGACTTAGCAACTAAACAACAGCACACCTATAACTTCTCTCACTATATACACCCCATATCACAGAGAAACATTTGTTGTCATTAATGAGCTTGTCTTGGTACATCATTATCACCCCAAATACATGGTTTTACATTAGGGTTAGCCTTTTTTTGCCACTTTATTCAGTTTTTTTAATTGAAGGATAATTGCTTTACAGAATTTTGTGGTTTTCTATCATATATCAACAAGAATCAGTCATAGGTACACCCATGTCCCCTCCCTCCCAGAACTCCATCCCATCTCCCTCCCCATCCCTCCCTTCTAGATTGTCACAGAGCCCCTTTGATGTTGTACATTCCATGGGTTTTGACAAATGTTAAATACCATGTATCTACCATTGTTGTATCATACAGAATAGATAATGCTGCCCTAGAGATCCTGTATTCTGCCTGTTTGTCCCTCCCTCCCCTCTAAGGATGGACAATCACTGTTCCATTGCTATCTCCACAGTTTTGCCCTTTTCAATATGTCTATATTGTTGAAAATGTCCATTGATAGAAGAATGGATAAAGAAGATATGTTATACACATACAATAGAATATTACTCAACCTTTAAAAAGAATGAGATAATGCCATTTACAACAACATGGATGAACCTGGAGAGTGTAATACTGAGTGAAATAAGTCCGAGAAGGAGAAATACTATATGAGATCTCTTATATATGGAATCTAAAAAGAAATGATGCCAATGAACTTACAAAATAGAAACAGACTCACAGACTTAGAGAATGAACTTTTTGCTGGGCGGAAGGAGGTGGGGAAGAAATAGTTATGAAGTTTGGGATGATTGACATGGACACACTGCTACTTTTAAAATGGATAACCAAAAAAGACCTGCTGCTGCTGCTAAGTCACTTCAGTTGTGTCCGACTCTGTGTGACCCCATAGACGGCAGCCCACCAGGCTCCCCCATCCCTGGGATTCTCCAGGCAAGAATACTGGAATGGGTTGCCATTTCCTACTCCAATGCATGAAAGAGAAAAGTGAAAGTGAAGTCGCTCAGTCTCTCCGACTGTTAGCGACCCCATGGACTGCAGCCCACCAGGCTACTCCGTCCATTGGATTTTCCAGGCAAGAGTACTGGGGTGGGGTGCCATTGCCNCTCCAGGCAAGAATACTGGAGTGGGTTGCCATTTCCTACTCCAATGCATGAAAGAGAAAAGTGAAAGTGAAGTCGCTAGGTCTGTCTGACTGTTAGCGACCCCATGGACTGCAGCCCACCAGGCTACTCCGTCCATTGGATTTTCCAGGCAAGAGTACTGGGGTGGGGTGCCATTGCCTTCCCCGAAAAAAGACCTACTATATAGCATATAGTTATGTGGCAGCATAATGTTATATGGCAGCCTGTATGGGAGGGGTGTTTGGGGGAGAATGGATACATGTATATGTGCAGCTGAGTCCCTTTGCTGTTCACCTGAAACTATTATGTTGTTAATTGCCTGTACCCCAAAACAAAGTGGGCTTCCTGGTTGACAGTAGTGGTAAAGAACCCGCTTGCCAATGCAGGAGATACAAGTTTGATCCCTGGGTTGGAAAGATCCTCTGGTGGAGAGCATGGCAGCCCACTCCAGCAGTGTTACCTGGAGAATCCCATGGACTAGAATCCATGGGGTTGCAAAGAGTCAGACATGACTGAAGAAGAAAGAGAATGTCATATGGTTAGAGTAATATAGTGTGTAACTTTCTAAAAATTAGCATCTTTCAGTTAGTAATATACATTTTAAATTTACTCCATGTCTTTTCATGGCTTTACAGATTGTTTCTTTTTTTAGGACTGAATAATACTCCATTCTCTGGATGAAACACAGTTTATTCATTCACCAAACTGAAGGACACCTAGGTTGCTTCCAAATTTTGGCAGTTATGAATAAAGCTGCTGGAAATATCTATGTGTAGGTTTTTGGGTGGACGTGTATTTTCAGCTCCTTTGGGTAAATACCAAAGAGTGTGATTACTAAATCATATAGTAAAAGTATGTATAATTTTGTGAGAAGCTACCAAATTGTCTTCCATAGTGGCTCTCTCATTCTGCATTTCCAGCAGCAATGAATGAGAATTCCTGTTACCAAATTCTCACCAACTTTGGGTGTCATTGGGGTTTTGGATTTTCACCATTCTAATAGGTATGTAATAGTATCTTGTGTTTTAATTTACATTTCCTTGAAGACATATGAGATTGACTATATTTTATTATGTCTTCTATCTGTATGTCTCCCTTTCTGAGGTGTTCATTCAGGTCTTTTGCCTATTTTAAATCAGATTGCTTGTTTTCTTTTTGTTGACTGTTAATAGTTCTTTGTATATTTTAGATAATAGTTCTTTATCAGATGTCTTTTGCAAATATTTTCTCCCAGTATGTGGCTCGTCTTCCACTTCTCTTGATATTCTTTTTTGTAGAGCAGAAGTTTTAAAATTTAATGAAGTCTTGCTTATTGTTTATTTCATGAATCTTGCCTTTGGTGTTATATTTAAAAAGTCACTGCTGTACTCAAGGTCATCTAGGTTTTCTTCTATGTTACCTTATAGGAGTTTTGCAGTTTGTATGTTATATTAGGTCTATGATTCATTTGAGTTGATATTTGTGAAGTGTGTATGACCTGTGTCTAGAATCCTTTTTTTGAGGATGGAGGAGGGGGCATAAGGATGTTGTCTAGTTGTTTCCAGTTTAAAAAGACCATCTTTGCTCCATTACATTGCCTTTGCTCCTTTGTCAAAGATCAGTTGACCATATATTTATTTGGTTCTATTTCTGGATTTTGTTCTGTTCCATTAATCTATTTGTCTATTCTTCTACCAAAACTACACCATCTTTAATATTGTGTAGAATGGCAACCCACTCCAGTGTTCTTGCCTGGAGAATCCCATGGATGGGGGAGCCTGGTGGGCTGCCATCTATGGGTTTGCACAGAGTCGGACATGATTGAAGCAACTTAGCAGCAGCAGCAGCAGCAGCTTTATACTAAGTCTTAAAGGCAGATTTTGTCAGTCTTTCAACTTTGCTCTTTTCCTTCAATATTGAGTTTTTTCCTCTCTATGTAAATTTCAGCATTTGTCCATATCCACAAAATAACTTATTGGGATTTTGCTTGGAATTGAACTAAATCTGTAGATCAAGTTGAGAAGAATTGATGTCTTGACAGTGTTGAATCTTAATAATCCACAGACATGGAATATCTCTTTCATTTAGTTCTTCTTTGATTTTATTCATATGAGTTTTATAGTTTTTCTCATATAGTTCTTATATTTCATCAGTTTGCACTTCATATATATTTTTGGAAGGCACTAATGTAAATGGTAATGATTTTTAACTTCATGTGTTCTTGGTATATAGGAAAGTTACTGACTTTTGTGTAATTAACTTACTATCTTGGAGCCTTTCTGAAAGTGCTTGTTAGTTCCGGGAATTTGTTTGTTGATTTTTCCAGTTTGTTTGTATAGGTGATCATGTCATCTGTGAACGAAGTTTAATTTCTTCTTTCCTAATCTATATACCTATATTTTCTTGTCTTCCTGAACAAGTTGGGACTTCATTCAGTTTAGTTCAGTTCAGTCACTCAGTCGTGTCCGACTCTTTGCGACCCCATGAATCGCAGCACGCCAGGCCTCCCTGTCCATCACCATCTCCCGGAGTTCACTCAGACTCACGTCCATCGAGTCCGTGATGCCATCCAGCCGTCTCATCCTCTGTCATCCCCTTCTCCTTCTGCCCCCAATCCCTCCCAGCATCAGAGTCTTTTCCAATGAGTCAACTCTTCGCATGAGGTGGCCAGAGTACTGGAGTTTCAGCTTTAGCATCATTCCTTCCAAAGAAATCCTAGGGCTGATCTCCTTCAGAATGGACTGGTTGGATCTCCTTGCAGTCCAAGGGACTCTCAAGAGTCTTCTCCAATACCACAGTTCAAAAGTATCAATTCTTTGGTGCTCAGCCTTCTTCACAGTCCAACTCTCACATCCATACATGACCACAGGAAAAACCATAGCCTTGACTAGACAGACCTTAGTCGGCAAAGTAATGTCTCTGCTTTTGAATATGCTATCTAGGTTGGTCATAACTTTTCTTCCAAGGAGTAAGCGTCTTTTAATTTCATGGCTGCAATCACCATCTGCAATGATTTTGGAGCCCAAGAAAATAAAGTCTGATACTGTTTCCACTGTTGCTCCATCTATTTCCCATGAAGTGATGGGACCGGATGCCATGATCTTCGTTTTCTGAATGTTGAGCTTTAAGCCAACTTTTTCACTCTGTTATACAATGTTAAATAGCAGTAGTTAGAGGAGACATCTTGTTCTTGCTCTCAGGAGGAAGTCTTCAAGTTTTCCACTATAAAATATAACATGAACTGTAGATTTTTGTAATTTTTTTTTTGTCTGTGCTGTGCAGCATTTGGGATCTTAGTTCCCTCACCAGGGATCAACCCTGTGCCCCCTACAGTG
The DNA here is from genome assembly GCA_006410675.1 of Oreotragus oreotragus. Taxonomy (NCBI): domain Eukaryota; kingdom Metazoa; phylum Chordata; class Mammalia; order Artiodactyla; family Bovidae; genus Oreotragus; species Oreotragus oreotragus. The sequence goes on along the minus strand of SJYX01022316.1, from coordinate 120,410 downwards.
GAAACACATAGTCCTAACCACTGAAACTTCAGGGAATTCCCTAAATTTTTTTTTTATAAAAGTGAGGAAGTTTTTCTTTATCCTAGTTTGCTGAGAGTTTTATCTTGAATGGATGTTGGATTTTGTCAAATGTTTTTTCTGTACCTGTTGAAATGCTTCTGTGATTTTTCTTTAGCCTGTTAAGTGATAGACTATTGGTTTTTGACTATTGAACCAGCTTTGATACTTGGAATAAATCCCATTTGGTTGTGGTATATAAGTGATTTTTACATATTTTAATATTTTGTTGAGGACTTTACAACAAAATATTATCTCTCATAACAATATCTCTCATGTTCATGAGCGATATTGATCTGTAGTTTTCTTGTAATTCCTTTGTATGGTTTAGTATTAGGGTAATGTTGGTCTCATTAAATGAGTTGGGAAATATTCTCAATCTTTTGGAAGACAGAATGGATATAATTTTTCCCTTAAATATTTGGTAGAATATACCAGTGACTCCATCTGGGCCTAGTGCTGTCTTTTTTGAAAGTTTATTAATTATTGATGAAAGTTTTTGGAAATTTTTTTTATGGTTAAGCTATGTTTAGATTGTCTGTTCTTGTGTGAGTTTTATAATTTCTTCAAGAATTGGTTTATTTTATCTTGGTGATCAAATTTGTGGGCATAGAGTTATTCGTAGTATTTCTTTTAAAAATTTTTTGTACTTTTTTCTTTTTCTGTTGAGGTATAGTTGATGTATAATATTATATGTTACAGTTGTACAGCATAGTGATTTATACTTTTTAGAGGTTACAACTCCACTTATAGTTATTATAAAATATTGGCTGTATTCCATGTTGTACAGTATATCCTTTTAGTTTATTTTATACATATTAGTTTATATCTCTGAATCCCCTACCTTTGTATTGTCTCCTTTTCTGTCCCTGCTGGTAACTACTGTTTGTTCTTTGTGATTCTGTTTTCATCTTGTTATATTTATTAGCTTGTTTTATGTTTTAGTGTCTACACATAAATGATATGTTATTCATGTTTTCTTAGTCTGACTTATTTCATTTAGCATAATGCCCGCCAAGTCTATCCACATGGTTACAAAAGGAAAATTTTCATTCTTTTTTTTTTTTATGGCTAAGTAGTATTCTATTGTATAACTATAACACCTCTTTTTTATCTATACATCTCTTGATGGACACTTAGGTAATTTTCATATTTAGTCTATTGTAAATAATGCTGCTTTGAATATTGGAATGTATGTATCTTTTTGAATTAAAGTTTTTGTTTCCTTTGGTTCTATACCCAGGATTGGAATTGCTGGATCATATATTTTTAGTTTTTTGAGGGATCTCTATTGATGATTTCTCTTTAATTTCTGATATTAGCGATTTGTAATCTTCTCCCTTTTCCTTTGTTCACCTTATCTGAAGATTATAAATCTTACTGATATTTTCAAAGAACCAGCTTTTGGTTTTATTGATTTTTTTCTCTGTTGATTTCCTACTTCAATTTTATTGACTTCTGGTATAATTTTTATTGTAGTTATATAAATTATTATTATTTCTTTTCTTCTGCTTACTTTGGATTTAATTTGCTCTTCCTTTTCTAGTTTCCTAAAGTAGAAGTTTAAATTGCTGATTATAGATCTTTCTTTTCAAATAAATGTTTTCAATGCCATAAATTTCCCTGTAACCACTGCTTTTGCTACATCCCACAAATTTCAGTAAGTTGTATTTTCACTTTCATTTAATTCAAAGTATTTTAAAATTTCATTGTGATTTCTTCTTTGATATATCTGTTAATCAGAAGAGTGTTGGTTAATCTCTAAGTATTTTGGGATTTCCTAGCTCTTTCAGTTTAATTTCTAACTTTATCTCATTGTTAGATGTCTGAGAGCAAACATTGTATGATTTTTCATTCCTTTAAATTTGTTAAGATGCATTTTATGGTCCAGAATGTGTCTATCTTGGCGAATGTGAGCTTGAGAAGAATGCATTGTAGTGCTGTTGTTGGGTGAAATCATCCATGCATGTCAGTTTATATCAGTTGATTAATGATACTATTGAGTTCAACTTATAGATTTTCTGCCTCCTGGATCTGTCCATTTTTGGTAAAAAGGTGGTAAAGTCTCCAACTATAATAGTAATTAATCTGTTCTTCCTTGTAGCTCTATAGCTTTTGCCTTACATATTGGGTTGGCCAAAAAGTTTGTTTGGGTTTCTCCATAACATCTTATGGAAAAATCCGAAGGAACTTTTTGTTGCAACTCAATATTTTCATGCTCTGTTGTTAAGCTCTCTTATTAAGGATTGTTATCTCTTCTTAGAACACTGACCCCTTTATCATTATATAATACCCCTCTTTATTTCTGATAATGTTCCTTGTTTTGAAGTCTTCTCTGTCTGAAATTTCTTTTGTTTACTGTTAGCATGATGTATCTTTTTACACCCCTTTATTTATGGGCTTCCCTAGTGGCTCAGTGGTAAAGAACCCGCCTGCCAATGCAGGAGACGTAAGAGACGCAGGTTCAATCCCTGGGTCGGGAAGATCACCTGGAGGAGAGCATGGCAACCCACTCCAGTATTCTTGTCTGAAGAATCCTATGGATAGAGGAGCCTGGCAGGCTACAGTCCATGGGGTCACAAAGAGTCGGACACGACTAAAGTGACTTAGCATCCAGCATAGCATAGCATGTGTCTTTATATTTAAAATGTTTTTCTTGAAGACAATGTGATAGTTGATCTACTCTGACTGTCTTTAAATTGGTGTATTTAAATCATTGATAATCAAAGTAATGACTTATATAGTTGGATTAATACCTATCATTTTTTGGTTATTGTTTACTATTTGCTGCCCTTTTTCTGTTCTTATTTTTGTCTTCCACACTTTTTTTCTGTCTTTTGTGGATTTAATCAAGCATTTAATATAGTTCCATTTTATCTTTTTCAGAATATCAGTTATAATTCTTTTTCTCACTTTTTAAGGTGTTGCTTTAGAGGCTTCCCTGCTGGCTCAGATGGTGAAGAGTCTGCCTGCAATGTGGGAGACCCAGGTTCAGTCATGGGTCAGGAAGATCCCCTGGAGAAGGAAATGGCAACCCACTCCAGTATTCTTTTTTTTTTTTTGAATGAAATGGGGGCTACATAACAGCCTCCTCTTTCCTTTATTTATTTTTTTTTTAATTTTTAATTTTTTAGAGCTTCCATTTTACTTTACCACTCCAGTATTCTTGACTGGAAAATTTCATGAATGGAGGAGCCTGGCAGGCTGCAGTCCACGTTACTATCGGACACAACTAGTAACTTACACACAGAGTTTGCGATATATTTTTATAACTAATCCAAGTCAATTTTTATGTAACACTTCACTGCTTCACCGGTAGTGCAAGTGCCTTATAATAGCTGCTATTGCTATTGCTAAGTCGCTTCAGTCGTGTCCAACTCTGTGCGACCCCATAGACGGCCTCCTACCAGGCTCCTCTGTCCCTGGGATTCTCCAGGCAAGAACACTGGAATGGGTTGCCATTTCCTTCTCCAATGCGTGAAAGTGAAGTCACTCAGTCGTGTCCGACTCTTAGCGACCCCATGGACTGCAGCCTACCAGACTCCTCCGTCCATGAGATTTTCCAGGCAAGAAGAGTACTGGAGTGGGGTGCCATTGCCTTCTCCGTTATAATAGCTAAATATTCCTAATTTTCCCCTCCCATCCCTTGTATCATGGCTGCTGTTTATTTTACTTATAAATGAGCATACATAAATATGTATGTATGTATAAATATATATGTGTGTGTGTACTCAGTCACTCCAGTCATGTCCAACCCCTTGCGACCCTATGGACTATATCCTGCCATGCTCCTCTGTCCATGGGATTCTCCAGGCAAGAATACTGGACTGGGTTTCCATACCCTCCTCCAAGGAACCTTCCTGACCCAGGACTCGAACCTGTGTCTTCTGTGATTCCTTGCATTGCAGGTGGGTTCTTTACCACTGAGGCACCAGGAAAGCCCATGCTAAGCCTTAGTTGGCATTTATCCTGCTTGGTGTTCTCTGAAGTTCCTGGATCTGTGGTTGGTGTCTGACAATATTATAATTTAGAGGAAATTATCAATCATTGTTTCAAATATTTCTTCTTTTCCTTTCTCTATATCTTCTACTTCTGGTATTCCTATTAGGCAAATGTTATATCTTTTATAGTTGTCCCAGAGTTCTTGGATATTGTATTATGTTTTTAATTTTTTTCTTTGCTTTTCAGTTTTAGAAGCTTTTCAATTCTATTGTCATATCCTCCGGCACAGAGATTCTTTCCTCAGTAATGTCTATTCTAATGAGCCAGTTAGAGGCATTCTTCATTTCTGTTAAACACTATTTTTTTTAAATCTCTAATTTCTTTTTGATTCTTTCTTCAGAGTACAATATCTCTGCTTATATAATCCATCTGTTCTTTACATGTTGTCTCCTTTTTGTATTATATCCCCTTTCACATTAATCATAATTTAAAAAAACTTCTGATCTGATAATTCTAACACTCCTGCCATATCTCACTCTACTTTTGATGCTTGTTCAATCTCTTCAAACTCCTTTTTTGCCTTTTAGTGTACACTATAAGTTATTGTTGATAGGTTGACAAGACATAAAGGTGTAAAAGGAATTGCAATATATACCTTTAGTAATGTGGTGGTAGTGTCAAGGGAGAAGTATTCTGCAGTCCTATGATTATGTCTCAGTCTTGTAGTGAGCCTTTGCCTGTGGACTGTGAACTTTACAGATATTTCTCAGTTGCCAGATCTTGCACCCCCCACCCTGCCCATAGGTGACACAGTATTTCTAGAATGAGCTAAAGCTGGGTTTTCCCTTTGTCAGGTCAGTTAGGCTCAGATAATATCCCAGCAGGTTCAGTTCAGTTCAGTCGCTCAGTCATGTCTGACTCTTTGCGACCCCATGAATCGCAGCACGCCAGGCCTCCCTATCCATCACCATCTCCCGGAGTTCACTCAGACTCACGTCCATCGAGTCTGTGATGCCATCCAGCCATCTCATCCTCGGTCGTCCCCTTCTCCTCCTGCCCCCAATCCCTCCCAGCATCAGAGTCTTTTCCAATGAGTCAACTCTTCGCAAGAGGTGGCCAAAGTACTGGAGTTTCAGCTTTAGCATCATTCCTTCCAAAGAAATCCCAGAGTTGATTTTCAGAAAGGACTGGTTGGATCTCCTTGCAGTCCAAGGGACTCTCAAGAGTCTTCTCCAACACCACAGTTCAAAAGCATCGATTCTTCAGCGCTCAGCTTTCTTCACAGTCCAACTTTCACATCCATACATAACCACAGGAAAAACCATAGCCTTGACTAGGTGGACCTTTGTTGTCAAAGTAATGTCTCTGCTTTTGAATATACTATCTAGGTTGGTCATAACTTTTCTTCCAAGGAGTAAGCATCTTTTAATATCATGGCTGCAAGGGGACGACCGAGGACGAGATGGCTGGATGGCATCACGGACTCGATGGACGTGAGTCTGAGTGAATTCCGGGAGATGGAGATGAACAGGGAGGCCTGGCGTGCTGCGATTCATGGGGTCACAATGAGTCAGACTCGACTGAGCGACTCAACTGAACTGAACAGCTTACTATCAAACAAAAACCTTGAAAACAGTTATGAAGTTAGAATGAATCTGCCTTCCGACTAAATTATATTTGCCAAGTGGTTAGAATAAATTATGAATAAATATTTGATAACTGGTTAAGTGGTTAATGAAGAACTAAAAACAATTTAGATATTAATCTGTCATTTGCTATCATTCCCCCAAACTTCTTAAATTTTAAAGAATACAATGAACTGATGACAGTGCAATAAAAGCAGTAAACTTCGATATTTTGACTTTGTCAGTGAAATACAACTGAGTTTCATAAAGAAGTATAACAAAAAGACATTTGAGAAATTGCTTATACTTTAAGAGAAACATGGCTTCCCAGGTGGTGCTAGTGGTAAAGAACCGACCTGCCCATGCAGGAGACATAAGAAGGAAATGGCAACCTAATTCCGTGTTCTTGCCTGGAGAATCCCATGGACAGCGGAGCCTGGCAGGCTACAGTCCATGGGGTCGCAAAGAGTTGGACATGACTGAAGCAACTTGGCACACATGCACAAGAGAAACATCTAAAAATGCATTAATTGGCTGTATTGTTCTTTAAGGTATTTAAGTCTACCTGTGAGCACAATCTAGTTTGCTTCATTACTTCAATCTTTCAAATATTTCATTTCTTCAAGAAGTCTATCCCACAGATTTAGCTTAGGGCTCTAAAATGTTTCCAGTAGAAAGCAAGATAAAACAGTTGTTTCATGTCTGTCTTTCTAAAAACAATTTTAAGAAATATCAGTACATTTTTACTTTTAAAAGAATTTTTAGTATATTTATTTTTTATTTATAAACAAATTTCCTTAATTAGGCCTTAGGATTAAATACTACATTTTTTAGTATATGCCACTTATATGCTCCCACTAACTGACAAGCCAGTTCATTTCAGTTCAGTTTAATCGCTCAGTTATGTCTGGCTCTTTGCAAACCCATGGACTGCAGCATGCCAGGCTTCCCTGTCCATCATCAGGTAAAGGAGTTTGCTCAAACATATGTCCATTGAGTCAGTGATGTCATCTAACGATCTCATGTTCTGTCGTCCCTTATCCTACAGCCTTCAGTCTTTCCTAGCATCAGGGTCTTTCTTCATATCATGTGGCCAAAAAATTGGAGCTTCAGTTTCAGCATCAGGCCTTCAAATGAATATTTAGGACTGATTTCCTTCAGGATTGACTGGTTTGATCACCTTGCAGTTCAAGGGACTCCCAAGAGTCTTCTCCAACACCACAGTTCACAAGCATTAATTCTTTGGCACTCAGCTTTCTTTATAGTCCAACTCTCATATCCATACATGACTACTGGAAAAACCATAGCTTTGACTAGATGGACCTTTGCTGGCAAAGTAATGTCTCTGCTTTTTAACATGCTGTCTGCTGCTGCTGCTAAGTCGTCTCAGTCGTGTCTGATTCTGTGTGACCCCATGGCACAGAGATGGCAGCCCATCAGGTTCCCCTGTCCCTGGGATTCTCCAAGCAAGAACAGTGGAGCTGGTTGCCACTTCGTCATAACTTTTCTTCCAAGGAGCAAGCGTCTTTTAATTTCATGGCTGCAGTCACCATCTGCAGTGATTTTGGAGCCTCAAAAAAATAAAGTCTGTCTACTGTTTGCACGGTTTCCCCATCTATTTGCATGAAGTGATGGGACCAGATGCCATGATCTTAGTTTTCTGAATGTTGAGTTTTAAGCCAACTTTTTCACTCTCTTCTTTCACTTTCATGAAGAGGCTCTTTAGTTCTTCTTCACTTTCTGCCATAAGGGTGGTGTCATCTGCGTATTGGAGGTTACTGATATTTCTCCCGAGTCTTGATTCCAGCTTGAGCTTCATCCAGCTTGGCATTTCACAAGATATACTCTGCATATAAGTTAAATAAGCAGAGTGACAATATACAGCCTTGACATATTCCTTTCCCAATTTGGAACCAGTCTGTTGTTCCATGTCCAGTTCTACCTGTTGCTTCTTGCATACAGATTTCTCAGGAGGCAGGTAAGGTGGTCAGGAGAAGGAAATGGCAACCCACCCCAGCACTCTTGCCTGGAAAATTCTATGGATGCAGGAGCCTGGTAGGCTACAGACCATGGGGTCACAAAGAGTCAGACACAACTGAGCGACTTCACTTTCTTTTTTTCTATAGTTCCTTTTGGAGATGGAGATTGCAACCCTCTCCAGTGTTCCTGCCTGGAAAATTCCATGGATGGAGGGGCCTGGTAGGCTACAGTCTATGGGGCTGCAAAGAGTCAGACAAGACTGAGCAACTAACACACACACACACACACACACACACACACACACACACACACACACACAGAGGTAAGGTGCTCTGGTATTCCCATCTCTTTAAGAATTTTCCAGTTTGTTGTTATCCACACAGTCAAAGGCTTTGGCAGTCAATAAAGCAGAAGTAGACATTTTTCTGGAACTCTCTTGCTTTTTTGATGATGTAATGGATGTTGGGAATTTGATCTCTCATTCCGCTGCCTTTTCTAAGTCCAGCTTGAACATCTGAAAGTTTATCGTTCACGTTCTGTTGAAGCCTGGCTTGGAGAATTTTGAGCAGTACTTTGCTAGCATGTGAAATGAATGCAATTGTGTGGTAGTTTGAACATTTTTTTGCATTGCCTTTCTTTGGGATTGGAAAGAAAACTGACCTTTTCTGGTCCTGTGGCCACTGCTGAGTTTTCCAAATTTGCTGGCATACTGAGTGCAGCACTTTCATAGCATCATCTTTCAGGATTTGAATTAGTTCAACTGGAATTCCATCAACTCCACTAGCTTTGTTTGTAGTGATGCTTCCTAAAGCCCACTTGAGTTTGCATTCCAGGATGTTTGGCTCTAGGTGAGTGATCACACCATTGTGGTTATATGGGTCATGAAGATCTTTTTTATATAGTTTTTCTGTGTATTCTTGCCACCTCTTCTTAGTATCTTCTGCTAGGTCCATACCATTCTGTCCTTTACGGTGCTCATCTTTGCATGAAATGTTCCCTTGGTATCCCTAATATTCTTGAAGAGATCTCTAATCTTTCCCATTCTTTTGTTTTCCTCTATTTCTTGGCATTGATCACTGAGGAAGGCTTTTTTTTTTTAAATCTCTCTTGCTATTCTTTGGAACTCTGCATTCAAATGGTTATATCTTTCTTTTTCTCCTTTGCTTTTCGCTTCTCTTCTTTTCAGAGCTATTTGTAAGGCCTCCTCAGACAACCATTTTGCCTTTTTGCATTTATTTTTCTTGGAGATGGTCTTGATAGTTGACTCCTGTACAATGTCACAAACCTCCGTTCACAGTTCTTCAGGCACTCTATCAGATCTCATCCCTTGAATCTATTTGTTACTTCTACTATATAATCATAAGGGATTTGATTTAGGTCATACCTGAATGGTCTAGTGGTTTTCTCCACTTTCTTCAATTTAAGTCTGAATTTGGCAATAAGGAGTTCATGATCTGAGTCACAGTCAGCTCCTGGTCTTATTTTTGCTGACTGTAGAGAGATTCTCCATCTTTGGCTGTAAAGAAAATAATCAATCTGATTTCAGTATTGACCATCTGGTGATGTTCATGCATAGAGTCTTCTCTCATGTTGTTGGAAGAGGGTGTTTGCTACGACCCGTGCATTCTCTTGGCAAAACTCTATTAGCCTTTGCCCTGCTTCAGTTTGTACTCCAAGGCCAGGTTTGCTTGACTTGCTACTTTTGCATTCCATTCCCCTATAATGAAAAAGACATCTTTTTGGGGTGTTAGTTCTAGAAGGTCTTATAGAACTTCAGAGAACCGTTCAACTTTAGCTTCTTCAGCATTACTGGTTGGGGCATAGACTTGGCTTACTGTGATACTGAATGGTTTGCCTTGGAAATGAACAGAGTTCACACTGTCATTTTTAAGATTGCATCCAAGTACTGCATTTTGGACTCTTCTGTTGACCATGATGGCTACTCCATTTCTTCTAAGGGGTTCTTGCCCACAGTAGTAGATATAATGGTCATCTGAGTTAAATTCACCCATTCCAGTCCATTTTAGTTCACTAACTTCTAAAATGTCAATGTTCACTCTTGCCATCTCCTGTCTGACCACTTCCCATTTGCCTTGATTCATGGACGTAACAACATTCTAGGTTCCTATGCAATATTGCTCTTTACAGCACTGGATTTTACTTCCATCACCAGTCACATCTATAACTGGGCATAGTTTTTGCTTTGGCTCAATCTCTTCATACCTTATATAATATCCTAGTGCCTTAGTAGATCAGGGAATTAAAAATAAAGTGGTGGTTCTTTATCTCTTAGAGTGATAATACCTCAATGTAGATGAATCAAGAAACAGCAGTAAGCAAACTGTTTAGAAATAATAGGTGCATACAAATAATGTAATAAAAATATAATGGGAATGTCAGAGTGTGGGTAGGCAAAGGGGACAGGACTCATTAATAGGAAGGTTTGAATAAGAAGGCAGTATCTGAATCAGACTCTCAATGAGGATAAGGATTTTAATTAACTAGGATGTTGAATAGGGAAGAAGTAGCACTCAAGATTGAGGGAAAAGCCTGCAAACTGTAGAGGTAAGAAAATGAAAGCAAGGTTGGACACCAAGTGCCGTAGGAAAGTGAGTCCTTAGTCTGACATGGGACTGGGTAAGCTTTTAAAGTTTCTTCTAAGTAAGGGATCTGTACTTTGTGCAGATGATCATTTTAGTGTGAAGAATAGATTGTAAAGGGGGATAGATAAGAAATAGCAACTAGTCTAGATATCACGATAATTATTTCTTATATCAAATTTTCTCAAAATGTTTTAAAAATAAATTGAATTAAATATCATTTTATTCTCTCTCTCTGTTTAAATAAATCTCTAAAACTCAAGTACTAACTAGCAATTTCATGTGGTTTCTTAGGTTGGAGGGGTCTATATTTATTTTTCAGCTTTTTGAAATATTTTACAGATGGTTTCTCTAAATAAAGAGACCAGATAATTTATCACTAATAAGTTAAAAATCCCACTCTTAAAAAATGGGCAGACCTTCTGGGGTCATCTTTTGATGTGTCATATCATGCGTCCTGAATGATTTTACTCAAAGGAACTAATTTATCAAAAGCTTAAGACTGCAAATGTTAAAAGATTTACAGAGCTGTACGTTAGTGTAAAAAGCAGAATGCAGTGTTTAGCTAACATGAGTCACGGGCTGCAAAGTAGGGTTCATGACAGGGAGACACTGATGAATGGGATTAGATCTAATTGAGGTTGGTACAAAATGATGGCAAGGATTTTTTCTTTTGCTAGCACTCATGTTAATATGTATGTGAACAAGTATTTTGGGAAACGATACTAAATTAAAATTAGTTGACAAAGTTCTAAAGTGAAATCAAGTATTAATATATGCATTTCAATAAACATTTCTGGGCTACAAGTGATTGATACAATTACTGTTCTAATCATAAATCTGGATTCTTTTTAACAGCCTTGTGACTCATGGAATTCATAGCTGCAAATGTACAAGTGAATGAATTACAACTATTTAAAAGACCTATAACCTTAAAGTACTAATGAATTAACCAAACTAATAACCATTTTATAATGAATTCATAAGACACTATTGTAGTTATTGTAGTATTAATGCCTACACAGATAATGTCAGTTATTTACAAATATCACAAAGAAAGAATACATCTTAAGAACTGTCATAGTCCTTTAAATTAACCCAGCACTATGAACAATAAATCAACCACAACCTTTTGAAACTTGTCTCCATGGGAAATAGCAGACACCATGTTTTCCTTTCAGTCTCATTTTCCTAGTATTCATACTTTTTTAAGATGGGAAAAAGAAAAAGATAATACAGAGAGTATTTTAATTTGCAGCAGTATTTGCAGTTATGATGAGTAACTGAACACTACTTTGTGGACAAGGAGACTAAGGGCCAAATGAAATATATTTAGGCTTCAAAAATAACCTCCATTGTCTATTGGTATTGATTAAGTTTTGTGGCCAAATGTGAAGATATAGGAAAGATTTAGCTTATAAATGTTTTGATGCTTCATATTTTTGTATGAGGAATTAGTACAGATAGAGATCTTTTTTAAAAAATAAAATTTTTTTTGTATTCAACTAATTATAGGGGAAACACTTACATAAGAACCCTATGTAACCCCAGAATATCTGTATAAGAAACTGGTTCTACTAGTATCTTTTGTGTACTCTAAGATAAAACCACTGACATGGGGTGCAAAATATAAGAAAAAGAAAGGTTAGAGCCAGAAATATTACTAAATGTGAGTTTCCAGATGGATAATGAGGAAATCTTGACTTTTCATTTAATGTCAGAAATTTTATCAGTTCCACAAATAAACTCTGCAGCCGGCATCTCACACTGCGTGGCACTCAGTGAGTGCATTTTCTGTTTTCCAGACCCCAAAATAGGTGTATGCTTCATTCCAAGTCAACAGACATGTAATTTGGAGTCAAAGATTTAAGTCAAATAAACATCAATCCCAAAATTAAGTACTGACCTTGGTAAAGTATTAAAATTAACAAAATTCAAAAAGTTAGTTTCTTCTTGAATAAGGAGTACTAAAAGATCTTCACGACCTAGATAATCATGAGGATGTGATCACTAATCTAGAGCCAGACATCTTGGAATGTGAAGTCAAGTGGGCCTTATCATCACTACGAACAAAGCTAGTGGAGGTGATGGAATTCCAGCTGAGCTGTTTCAAATCCTGGAAGATGATGCTGTGAAAGTGCTGCACTCAATATGCCAGCAAATTTGGAAAACTCAGCAGTGGCCACAGGACTGGAAAAGGTCAGTTTTCATTCCAATTCCAAAGAAAGGCAATGCCAAAGAATGCTCAAACTACCACACAATTGCACTCATCTCACACACTAGTAAAGTAATGCTCAAAATTTTCCAAGCCAGGCTTCAGCAATATGTGAACCGTGAACTTCCTGATGTTCAAGCTGGTTTTAGAAAAGGCAGAGGAACCAGAGATCAAATTGCCAACATCCGCTGGATCATGGAAAAGCAAGAGAGTTCCAGAAAAATATCTATTTCTGCTTTATTGACTATGCCAAAGCCTTTGACTGTGTGGATCACAATAAACTGTGGAGAATTCTTAAAGAGATGGGAATACCAGACCACCTGACCCGCCTCTTGAGAAATCTGTATGCAGGATGAGCTGTTTCAAATCCTGGAAGATGATGCTGTGAAAGTGCTGCACTCAATATGCCAGCAAATTTGGAAAACTCAGCAGTGGCCGCAGGACTGGAAAAGATCAGTTTTCATTCCAATTCCAAAGAAAGGCAATGCCAAAGAATGCTCAAACTACCGCACAATTGCACTCATCCCAGCAGGTTAAGTTCTGCTAAAATAGTTTCTCCTGAGGGAAGACCGTGTTAAACACAATAGAAAGCTCTGGCATATTTGAAATATTTGCTTTTCCCCTCCCTCTGACAGAAGCTCAGTCAGGTTTCTCTTTAGATATTAGGAAGTGTCACTTACAGATTTACTCTCTTTCACTACTCCACTTGTGCTGCGCATACTCTGATATGCTGTATTTTCATTTTCATTCAGTTCTGTGTGTTTTTGTATAATTCTTAAAATTATCCTTTGAGAGTTTTTCTGACATATGGATTATTTAGAAGTATGCTGTTTAGTTTCCAAGAGTTTATAGACTTTCTTGTCAGATTTCTATTAATGATTTCTAGTTTGATTCCACTATGGTCAGAGAACACTCTGTATGATTTCAACTTTAAAAATTTTGTTAAAATTGTTTTATTGCCAAAGATATGCATCTGCCTTGATGACTGTTCCATGGGTACTTGGGAAAAAATGTGTATAATGCTATTGTTGGGTGGAGTTTTCTAAAGTGGCAGTTAAAACCTGGTGATTGATGGTTTTGAGTTCTTTCATTTCCTTGCTGATTTTCTGTCTAATGAGTCTATCAGTTGCTCAGAATGGAATATTGGAAGTTCCCAAATCTGATCATGGATTTGTCTATTTCTCTTTGAGTTTTATAATTTTTGCTTCATGTTATTTTGTAGCTCTTTTGTTTGGTATGAACATATTTAAAATTTTTGTTTTCCTGGATTGATTGTTATATCATTATGAAGTATTCTTTGCTCTAGTAATTTTCTTTGCTCTGAAGTCTACTTTATCTGATATTAATATAGCAACTACTGCTTTTAAAAACTGTTTATTACATAGTATACTTTTTCCATTATTTTACTCTCAACTTACTTATGTCATTGAATTTGAAGTCAGTCTTATGGACAACATATTTTTGAAGAGTGTTTCTTTTTTAATCCACTCTGCCTATCTCTTTTAATTGGTATATTTAGATTTACATTTATATTTAGGTAATTTTTTATATGTTAGGGTTTATGTATGCCATTTTATTTGTGTCCAGTTTATTTCCTCTGGTTCTCTTACTTCTGTTTCTCTTTTTACTTTCAGATTGGTTTGCTGAACATTTTTTTAGGATTATATCTTGACTGACTTATAGTGTTTTAAATATATTGCTTTGTATAGGTTTCTTAGAGGTTGCTCTAGTTATTGTAGTATATATACATAATTGATCATAGTCTGTGGTTTAATTATGATGGTCTTAGCATGGATTTCTTTGGGTTTATTCTATTTGTATAGAAAAGAATCTTATCTACAGCTTGTTGAATCTGTAGGTTTATATCTCTTGCCATTAGAAGTTTTCAGCCATTATTGAATATTATTTAATCATGCCTCCTCTTTCTTCTCTCCTTCTCTGACTTTAATCATATGAATTTTAGCTTTTTGTTGTTGTTTTGTCACACAGGTCTCTGAGACTCTGTTAATTATTTTTTCTATTTTCATTCTTGTCCAGATTAGGTGAGTTCTGTTGATTTGTCCTAACATTCTCTGATTTTGTTTTCTGTCATTATACTCTGTTGTTGAGCATGTCCTATGAGTTTTGTTTCTTTTTTTCTTTCATTTATTTTATCTTTCAATTCTATCATTTCTACTTAGCTTTTTTAACTTATATTTCTTTGCTGAGGTTTTCTATTTTTTCTTTTATTTCAAGAGAATTTTTAATTGCTTTTAAAAGAATTTTTATGATGGCTGCTTTATAATCCTTATCAAATAATTCCAACATCTGATTCATCTCAATGCTGGGTTTGTTGATTATCTTTACTAAATGATGTTATTATTTTCTTGGTTCTGGCATGATGAGTGATTTTCTATTGAGTCCTAATTATTTTGGAAGTTACACTATGGAACTCTGGATCCTATTCTCTCTCTCTCTCTCTCTCTATATATATATATATATATATATTTAAAACACACACTCCCCTTGCTGTGGTAAAGCATGAAAGCATGAAAGCCAAATGGGTGTGTTTGTTCAGCTTCCTGCTGTGTCCACAAATAATTACTTTTCAAAAGTAAGGTTCCCCCTGCCTTGTATCAGACTCGTGAAGTTGAAGTTAACATATCACCCTTAGCCCACTCACACCTTTCTGGCAAAAGTGAGTCACCAACTTGCAGGTTCTTGTGTCTCTGCATGGGAATTTAAGATCAGTTCCCCACTGAACTCACTGTCACCAGAAGGGGAGAACCAAAGAGCTGTCTCTCACTTTTTTGTAGCAGGTGCCCCATTGATACCAAAGGATGGGAGAAGTTAGGTGCCAGCCGGCCCTGATTCTGCCTTACTGATGCCATCTGGGAGTAGAGTCTTAGCTCCCTACACATTCCACTGGCACCAGAGGATGGGAAGCAAAGTGACTACTCTGTCTCACACCACCTCCTTCTATCTCACTGATGCTGAGTGGGGTTATATGCTTCTAACCGAAAGCCTCTGACACAGGATATTGTGTAGCGAGTCAGAATAAGAGTGCCACTAGTCTTGTTTTTCACTGCTTCCTTTGGTCTCTTTGCTGCCAACTGGGTTTGGTTCCCCACTGGGCCTCACTGACACCAAGAATATAGGAAAAGTGGACTGTGTGCTCAGTCACTCAATCATGTCAACTCTGTATGATCCCATAAACCGTAGCCTGCCAGGCTCCTCTGTCCATGGATTTTTCCATGCAAGAATACTGGAGTGGGTTGCCATTGCCTACTCCAGGGGATCTTCCTGACCCAGGGGTTAAACCCGCATCTCCTGCATCTCTTGCATTGGCAGGCAGATTCTTTATCACTGCACCACCTGGGAAGCTCAAAATGGACAATTTACTACTAACAACTTGTACCACTTTGTTCGGATTCATTGGTGCGGGGTGGGGGTGGAGGCTCAGCTCCCCATTGACGTCATTGACACTACCCTGGTGGGAAGTGTTGGAGCATGTCTTGCTTCTACAGAGGGGAATGAAAGATCAGTTCCTAGCTTACCCCACTGATACTACACCAGCCAGGAGACTTGGAATGCATCACCTGCATCAGTAGGGCAGGGCTGTGGTGGTATGGAATATCAACTCTGCTTAGTTGTGTCTGTCTTTAAACTGTGAGCTGGGGAGGTACAGTTTTACAGTTGATATTTGGCTTGAGAAGGTGAATAGTACAGATTGTTTTCAATTATTTAGTCACACTTTACCTGATTAGCTAAGTTGATCAGACTTTTTTGGAGCTTTTTTTTTTTTTTTTGGTCTGTGGCTGTTGGCGGTTCTGGGTTGGAAATTTCTATAACACTCATCTGGGATATATGGGAGATAATAAAACTCAGGAATCTCATTGCCTTGGTGTTTCTCAAATCTTGAAGTCAGTAGGCCATCTGTCATCTTCTTTCTGCCTTTCATGGTTTTGCTGTGCTTGTGTTATATGATATCAGAGATTTTTAGTTAAGAGATGGACTTGGGAGTAGAAGAGCTACTCCATCTTGGTTGTGACCTTGGGTTGATTTTTTAGTAAAATTAAATATTGTTCTGAGTAACTAAGAACATTTTTTTAAGTAATGACTTAAAATTTCACAATATTAATAGCTAGCTCACAAAAGTCAGTAGTTAGATATATGTATCACTATATGCCGGCTAAATAATTTCTTTTCAATTTCTCTTGCTTACGCCAAATTGACATGATCCATGGAAATTTGAGCAACAAAAAGACAGGCCTGTCTATGAGGAATTAGACTTAGGAGTTCTGTTGATAGTTGGCCATTCTCACAAATCAGGTGAGCTGTAGAAGTCAAATCTAGACTAGTCAACTCAAGGAAAGGGCATAGGTAGGTACCAAGGGTTCAGATCCCACAGTTTGGAATCAAATTAATACAGTGTAGAGACACTGAGTTTATAAATGAAGACGGTTGGAGGAATAGATGTACCTGGCTGGAGTAGAGGATAATAGGTTAAACGTGGCAGATTTTGTGAGTCATCATCTTCCTCTGCCAAAACTGCCTCCCTCATAGACCAGTTATGTCAGATAGTAACACTTTCTGCAGCAAATGGCTTACATGAACAAGGGTTTATTTGTTTCTTGAGCTAAGAAGGGGTGTAGGCAACTCAGAATGTCACCAGGGATCTAGCTTTTTCCATCTCTCATTACATCTTTCTCAGGTCTTCAGTCGCATACTGATCTCCTCTTGATCTCAAGATGGCTTTGCACTGCCAAAAGTATACTGCTAGGCAGAAATATGAAGAGAGAAGCTGTCAGGGGAAGTGCCTGTGATAGGAGGTCAGAAGCTTTCCCACAACTGCAGGGTAGTTTGGGGAACTTACTTCAGGGAGTTGGCTTGTTGCTTTCTTAAATAATAGGTTCTGTGGTAAGGAAGGGGCTTCCCAGGTGGCTCAGTGGTAAAGAATCCGCCTGCTAAGCAGGAGACGCAGGAGACCCAGGTTTGATCCCTGTGTCAGAAACATCCCCTGGAGAAGGACATGGCAACCTACTCCAGTACTCTTGCCTGGGAAATCCCATGGACAGAGAGAGTCTGCTGGTCTATAGTCCATGGGCTCTCAGAGTCGGCCATGACTTAGTGACTGAACAGCTGCGGAAGTTGTAAGAAAGAAGACACTAGCAGGGCCTCCCTCTCTGTGCATTACATTTCCCTCCAGAAGATCACACATTCATGCTTACTTTAATTCCTGAAGAAGGAAAAAATTAGTATCTCAAGAAACTTATCCAGAGCTCCATTTTTTTTTTAAAGGTCATGTCTTTAAGATATCTAGGCTCAGCTTTTTCTACTTGTACCGTATTCTCTGTTGTTTATGGAAATAATCTAAGAGGCATACATGTTAAAAATGTTTGGGACAATGGATTTTGAGTAATCAAGATTTTATAGAACAAAGAACTGATGGAGAACTATAGCTCTCATTGTTTGCGCATACTTCTTAGACAAAGAGTTGGACATGACTGAGTGACTAATCACAGCACACAGATAATTATTTCAAATACCTAGAGGCCTTCCGGTATTTGAAAGAGCCTGGAAAATCCCATGGATGGAGGAGCCTGGTAGGCTGCAGTCCATGGGGTCGCGAAGAGTTGGACACAACTGAGCGACGTCACTTTCACTTTTCACTTTCATGCGTTGGAGAAGGAAATGGCAACCCACTCCAGTGTTCTTGCCTGGAGAATCCCAGGGACAGGGGAGCCTGGCGGGCTGCCGTCTATGGGTTCGCACAGAGTCGGACACGACTGAAGTGACTTAGCAGCAGCAGCAACAGCAGGGGCCTTCTCAAACCTTCATTTCTCTCCTAGGATTCTGATTTACCTTTTGGGGCCAAGTGGGAATCTCTGCAGTGAAACAAAAGCTGTTACTGATGAGACTGTATTTGGGCATGTGAGCATGGGAGCACTAGAAAGAAAAGGTTGAGTACCATTTGGGAGAGCATTGGTTCTTTTCAGGCTACTGAAAAATGACTCCAATAGACACAGAGTGTTATTATCAAGTAGTTTAAACCTAGATGTCTATATCATATTTCTCTTAGTCTAGATGTATAGATATGAATATATTATACTGATATTTATATTATGGATTTCTTAAACATTGAAAAACCTGAACAAGTTTTATTTATACCATGTAGTCCTAAGACCAGCTAAACTTTTCATTATCTTTTCATTTTTCTCCTCTACCAGCATTAGATTGTGTTCTAGACTAAAGTACTTAGGTATAGAGCATACTCTTTCCCATTCTTCTTTTTTCTCTGTGGACACATACACATAGTAAACACTAGAATCTGACAGCTCTTTTTTACTATTGGTATAAATAATGTTTACATGGGTTTCTCATTACTAGATCTGGCAAGGTTATAGAGACTGATATTTATTCAACAACATTAATAGACCTATATATTCGTGTATATCTTTTATTTTTTATTTTTTTTTCGTGTATATCTTTTATTACCAGTGTAACTTTGAAAGCTCTTCTGTGTATCATGTTGTTACTATAGCAACATGGTTACCAAAATAAGGTACACTTCTTCCTGCTTTGTGTTTTTAAAGATCTTTTTTCCCCTCAAGCTTTTTAATTAACTCTGTAGAGTTTCTGTCCCAGACATTCAGTATCCCTTCTATTTATCTTTTCCCCTTTAATTTCCCTTACTTAAAATTAGTTATCATTATAATACAAAATATAGTTTTTATTGGACTAAATCCTAGTGGGACAAGAATAAAGGAAGGGAAGCAGTATATGATATTGTATAAACAGTAGAGGCTCAGCTATTGCTTAACCCCCGACCTTGCCTGCCTTATAATCTTTTTTACTTTTAGCATATAGCTTTTTTTTTTTTGGCCGCACTGTGTGGCTTGTGGGATCTTTGTTCTCCAACTAGGTATTGAACCTGGGCCCTCAGAAGTAAAAGTGCCGAGTCCTAATCACTGGAGTGCCAGAGGATTCCCTCTTTTTGTGCTTTTGATTCTTCATTTATAAAGTGGTCAGAGAAATAGCTACTTCACAGGCATGATACACACATTACTCTGTGCCTGGCAGCAATTTGGTTCTGTTTCACTTCTCTCACCTTCTTTTTTTCCCTTTCTGCGTTTGTTAACCAAGGTTAATAGTGTACAGTCATTTGTCCCCCTCCTCGCCACCATAGATATCATCACATTCCCATCTACTTGGTTTTTTTTGCTTATTTTTAATTGGAGGATAACTGTTTTATAATGTTGTGTTGGTTTCTGTCATACAACAATGTGAATCAGCCACAAGTATACATATATCCCCTCCCTCTTGAGCCTCCCTCTCACCCCACTCTCATCCTTCTAGGCTGTCACAGAGGCCCAGGCTGAGCTCTGTGTTATACAGCAGCTTCCCACTAGCCATCTGTTTCACACATGGTAGTGTATAGATGTCATATGTAAATGCTACTCACTCAGTTTGCCCCTCCTCTTCTTCCCCTGCTTTGTTCATAAGTCCATTCTCTTCATCTGCATCTCTGTTCTTGCCCTGAAAATAGGTTCATCACTACCATTTCTCTAGATTCCATATATGTGCATTAGTTATACTGGTTTTTCTCTTTCTGACTTACTTCACTCTTTATGACAAGGCTGTAGATTATCCACATCACAACTGACTCAATTTCATTCCTTTTTATGGCTGAGTAATATTCTGTTGCATATATGTACCACATCTTTATTCATTCATCTGCCAGTGGACATCTGGGTTGCTTCCATGACCTGGCTTTTGTAAATAGTGCTGTGATGACCACTGGGGTACATGTATCTCTTTGAGTTAATGTTTTCTCAGGATATATGCTCAGCAGTAGGGCTTCCATGGTGGCTCAGATGCTAAAGTCTGCCTGCAGTGCATGAGATCCAGATTCAATCCATGGGTTGGGAAGATCCTCAGGAGAAGGAAATTGCTACCCTCTCCAGTATTCTTGCCTGGAGAATTCCATGGACAGAGGAGCTTAGTGGATTATAATCCACTGGGTTGCAAAGTCAGACACGACTAAGTGGCTATTACTTTCACATGCCCAGTAGTGGAATTGCTGGGTCATATGGTAGTTCTTTGTTTAGTTTTTTAAGGAATCTCCATACTGTTCTCTACAATGGCTGTATCAATTTACATTCCTACCAACAGTGCAGGAGGGTTCCCTTTTCTCCATACCCTCTCCAGCATTTATTGTTTGTAGACTTTTTGATGATGGCCTTCCTGACTGGTATAAGATGATACCCCATTGTAGTATTGATTTGCATTTCTCTAATAATGATTGATGATGAGCATCTTTTCATGTGCCTCTTGGCCGTCTGTATGTCTTCTTTGGAGAGATGTCTATTTAACTCTTCTGCCCATTTTTTTGATCGGGTTGTTTTTTTGATATTGAGATCCAAGTGCTGTTTATATATTTTGGAGGTTAATCCTTTGTCTGTTACTTCATTTGCAAATATTTTCTCTTATTCTGAAGATTATCATTTGTCTTATTTATGGTTTCCTTTGTTGTGCAGAAGCCTATAATATAGCACTTATATTTTCAAACAAATCAGTTAACAGTAGAGTAGGTACTGTCTTATTTTGTGTTTTTGTTGATGGTTGTCCTTAAGTCTTGCCTTTTAATATGTCAAAATCCTTGAGGGCAGTAACTGTCTTTATCTCCCTCTGAATAACCCATTAGGACCTAGTACCTAGTGGTGGGTACATGGGCCTGCGTGCTTAGTCACTCATGTCTGACTGTGACAGAGGAACCTGGCAGGCTGCCGTCCATGGGACTGTCCAGGCAAGAATACTGGATGCGGAGCCATTTCCTACCCCAGGGTATCTTTTCGACCCAGGGATTGAACCCACATCTCGTGTCTCCTGCATTGGCAGGTGGATTCTTTACCACTGTGCCACCTGAGTGTGTGAGAGGTATTTGCTAATTTGCTGAGTGATTGAGATGTACGATATTAATCATGAAGCCATGGTTTTTGTAATGTATTTTATTTTTATTTTACCACTGTACATAACATAGAAATGTTTTCTGGAAGGTACTCAGGCATACATGTTGTTCTGTATTATAAATGATATTCATGTCAAGAATGGAGAAATGGAACAGTATATCTCTTGCTGCCACTTCTGTTTTCTGTTAACAGTAAATGCATGTAGGCTTCTAAATGGCTGTCTGCCATGAATTGCATCATTTACAATGGCTCTTAATATGCCTCCTGGCATTTCAGTTTCTGTCTCAGCAGGCAACCTCACTCATGCTGAATCCTTTAATATTTGTACCCAGATAAATGCTTAGATTGCTGCGAAAGATATTCTCACTTTGCTTCTACATGTTTCAGATGAATGTCAATGACACATTGGAAAGCACATCATTCAAACATAATTTAAAATATTGAATCATAACAATTTCCCAGAATTTATATTCCATTTTTCTGTTAATAGACATGAGTTTTTGTATTGAGTTTTGTCACCTGTATATGATTTCTCCTGGGTTTTATCATCTTCTGCTCTCAGAAGAGGAGAGATGTATTTTACCTGCTGCCAGCTGGCGCTTTATGGAATACCTGTGCTTGAGTTCAGAGTGGGGAGCAGAGAAACAGAGAGAGGAAAAATGGAAAATGATTTATGATATTTTCCTTGCCCAAATTCCGGATGGAGTATGGCAAAGAGCCTGGGAAGAAGGAAAATGCATATTTAAATGTGGTATTAGCTTTTAATTTATTAAAGCTAAGGAGAACAAGCAGGGAAGGCAATGGCACCCCACCCCAGTACTCTTGCCTGGAAAATCCAATGGACAGAGTAGCCTGGTGGGCTGCAGTCCATGGAGTTGCTAACAGTCAGACAGACTGAGCGACTTCACTTTCACTTTTCTCTTTCATGCATTGGAGAAGGAAATGGCAACCCACTCCAGTATTCTTGCCTGGAGAATCCCAGGGATGGGGAAGCCTGGTGGGCTGCCGTCTATGGGGTCACACAGAGTCGGACACGACTGAAGTGACTTAGCAGCAGCAGCAAGGAGAACAAGAAAAAATTTTACTTTGTAATTATACAATTTTAATGTATCAGTTATGCAGAAGAACTTAACAAACATCTTTTTAAAGCTTTTATTTTTCCTTCAGGATCCTTTGTGTTTAGACTCATATTGTGTGTGAGATAAAGGTAAAAGAAAATCACATTTATTTTCATGGAAAACATTCTTTTTCAAATTATCTATTAGTAAAATAGTAGATTGGTTTTCTTTTTAGTGAACAAGACTTCATATTTAAAATCAGTATTCATAAATATTATGCATTATTTTTTAGATGTTTTGTGTAGTCATCAGAATCATACCTATGAATTCAGAATTCTCTATTGAAAACTACTTGAAAAAAAGGAGAAACTTGAATGATTATATTTTCTGCTTTATTGGTATATTAACAGAAATCCCCTGGTTATTACTCAGGGGAGATTACTCAAATGACAACTCATGTAATTATATGTACTTTAATCCTAATGTTGGTCTAATTTGGAATCATTTTTCTCTACTAGAAATTTTAAAAAAATCTTAAATGGAATATAATTATTGTGATAAGGTGCTGGGATCAGGGTAATCCTTCTGCCTCTCCCCCTGCCATTTGAATAAAAATCTATAGATAAAGATTTAGATTAACTCGTTCACTCATTTATTCATGAATAACTCATCACTTTCTAATTTTTTCCTAGTGGTATATCTTAAGAAAAGTGTTTGAATATTCATTTGTATTTGTTTTGTATCATTCTTTAATTATTTTGAAAAACTTAAGAGAGTTGTTCAGTCCATGTTCTGTCATTAACAGACAAATAGAGTTGTGATAACAGTGAACATAATGATACAATGAGGGAACAGAAAGAATGTCTTCATTATTAGTATGTTATTGTATCTAATAATAATAACATGGATGATGAGGATGAGGTGGTTGTTTGGCATCACCAACTCGATGGACATGAGTTTGAATAAGCTCCAGGAGTTGGTGATGGACAGGGAAGCCTGGTGTGCTGCCGTCCATGGTGTCACAAAGAGTCAGACACGACCAAGCAACTGAACTGAACTGAACTGATTCTGTCTATTATGTGATCTAAGTTTACGTAGCTTTTCTCTCCATCTAATGCAACTATCCAACTGAATCCTATTGATTTAGAGATGGTTAAAGGAGGTAGCAAGAGAGTTCCAGAAAAACATCTATTTCTGCTTTATTGACTATGCCAAAGCCTTTGATGGCAACCCACTCCAGTGTTCTTGCCTGGAGAATCCCAGGGATGGGGGAGCCTGGTGGGCTGCCTGTCTAAGAGGTCGCACAGAGTCGGACACGACTGAAGCTACCTAGCAGCAGCAGCAGCAGCAGCAGCAGCACTGTTATATGTAAAAAAAATATTACAAACTATCAGTTATTAAAATAACAGTTACTAGCTTTAGGATAGACAAATAGGCAAAAAAAAAAAGAAACAAATTCAATAAACAGAATTATCCATGACTAC
The DNA here is from genome assembly GCA_006410675.1 of Oreotragus oreotragus. Taxonomy (NCBI): domain Eukaryota; kingdom Metazoa; phylum Chordata; class Mammalia; order Artiodactyla; family Bovidae; genus Oreotragus; species Oreotragus oreotragus. Next base: position 96,498 of record SJYX01022316.1, on the reverse strand, counting down.
TTACTGTATGTAAATTAAAGGTGCCATAAGGACAGATTGTGAATATATTACACAAGAATGACTAAATCCTTGGGAAATAATCAAGTTAGAGTCTTACATGTTATCTTACATCAAAACAAATTTGGAATAAACGAAGTGAAAATTTAAAAAGATTATGGGTGAAAAGCCCTTTTGAGGAATAATTCCAAAAGCAGGGAGAGAAAACAAAACAAAACAAATGAAGCTATTTTATTACATAAAACGTTAAAATTTCAGTATTAAAAAGGATGCCTCAAAAAAAGTTAACAGTAAATGATAAACTTGAAGAATTCTGCAACATGTATCTTACAGTAAAGAGTTAATAACCTTTGATGATCTCGCCTAGTCCTACAGCCTTAAAAGTCACCTAAGTGTTATTAATTCTCAAATTTATCTTTGAGTTTAGGCTTCTCTCATTAAGTCCAGATCCTTGGATCTAATTACTTACATGATTTCTCCACTTGGATGTATCTTAGACAAGTTTAAAATGATCCAAAGTGAACTCCTAATCTTCTAACACCTCCACCCTGTAGGCCTGCTCCACCATCTCTTTTAAGGTGACTCAATTCTTTCAGTTGCTGAGTTCAGAAATCTTAGTCATCCTTGACCTTTCTTTCTCTCACACCCCAAATACAATTTACTACAATGTCCTGCTGACTCTAACTTCAAAATATATTAGAATCTGACCTCTTCTGACCAACTCCACTACTACCAACATGGTCAAGCTACCATGTGGGTCAATCTTTTACGTGGGTTATTGCAGTGGTGTCTTAAAGAGTTTCAACCCTTGCCATATGACAATCTATTCTCAACACAGAAACCAGAGGGATCTTTTAAAATCATGACAAAGATATGCTACTTTTCTACTTAGATCATGTTATGGTTCCCTGTTTCATTCAGAGTAAAAGCCTGTGTCCATAAAACGACCTACAAGGCTCTATATGACCTGCCTTTGTACTCTAATGTGTCTTTACTATCAAATAAGAACACAGGAGAAGTTCAATAAATGTTACTGAATGAATGAATGAATATCTGTATCTTAAGCTCTTATAAATAAGTAACAATTTTTGCTATACAGACTGTGAAAAAAAAAAAACAAAAATGATCAAATGATGGCTAAGTCATTCAAAGAAAACCTATCCTTAAATAGATGAAAAAATTACTCAAGTGTACTAGTAAACAAAAGAAAATTGGAAAGATGATATTTATGACTATTAAACTGGCAATGAATCAATATGTAATTAGCAAAGACAAAGAGGGAGGGAGAACCACAGCTTTAAAAGGATTTACAGATACATCAACCAATGAATAACAATAACAAGGTATGGGTTTTGTTTGAATACTGAAATAAAAAAGCTATTAAAAATTAATCTGCTCCCTCTTATGTTTATATGTATGTATGTGTATCTGTATATATATATATATATTTTTTTTTTTTTCTTTCTTTCTCTCTTTTTCCTATTGGGAGTCTGGTTTTACCTTCCAGGGGTCATTTCAAACATACTCTTATATTTTTCTAACGTATCTGCTACTATTCTATATTTATTTTAGTTTTTATTCTTTGTTATTGTTCTGCTTTTTTTTTGTTGTTGTTTATTCCCCTTTTCTTTCTTCTTTTTATTTTTTTTCCCCTGAACCCAATATCTTGGGGGATCCTTGAGGATCAGATCCTCAGGCCTGATCTCTGGGACCAGAAATCAGGCCTGAGCTCATGGTGGAAATGCTGAGTCCAAACTGTTGGAGTAGCAGAGACCATCAGCCCCCAGGAATATTAATCAGAGTGAGCTATTCCAGAGGTCCAAATCTCAACATCAAGATGGTCTTACCTAACTGCCTATACGCTCCACTGCTGGAAACCTCAGGCCAAACAACTAGTAAGACAGGAACACAGTCTCACACATTAAAAAAAATGTTACTACTGAAATTAATAATACTGTAGAAGGAATCAAGAGAATAACTGAAGCAGAAGAACAGATAAGTGAGCTGGAAGATAGAATGATATAAATAAATGCTGAGGAGCAGAATAAAGAAAAAAGAATGAAAAGTATTGAGGACAGTCTCAGAAACCTCTGGGACAATATTAAACACACTAACATTTGAATTATAGGAGTCCCAGAAGAAGAAAAGAAAAAGAAAGGGTATGAGAAAATATTTGAGATTATAGTCAAAAACTTTCCTAACATGGGAAGGGACACCCAAACAGCCACCCAAGTACAGGAAGCCCAGAGAGACTCTTACAGGATAAACTCAAAGAGACATACATCAAGATACATATTAATCAAGTTAACAAAAATTAAACACAAATAAAAAGTATTAAAAGCAGCAAGGGAAAAGCATAAATAACATACTAATGAATGCCCATGATTTTTCAGCAGAAACTCTCACACTACGAGTGGCAGGATATATTTAAAGTGATGAAAGAGAAGAAACTACAACCAAGATTACTCTGCCTAGCAAGGATTTCATTCATATTTGATGGTGAAATCAAAAGCTTTACAGACAAATGCTGAGAGAATCTGACACCACCAAGTCAGCTTTATAACAAATGATAAAGGAACTTCTCTAGGAAGAAACACAGGAGAAGAAAAAGACTCACAAAAATAAACCCTAAACAATTAAGAAAATGGCAACAGGAACATACATATTTATAACTACTTTAAATGTAAATGAATTAAATGCCCCAACCAAAAGACAAAGACTTGTTGAATGGATACAGAAATAAGACTTAGGCGTATGCTGCCTAAAAGAAAATTACTTCAGACCTAAGGGCACATATGACTAAAAGTCAGGGGATGGAAAAATATATTCCATGCAAATGGGAATCAAAAGAAAGTGGGAATAGCAATACTTATATCAGATAAAATAGACTTTAAAATAAAAACTGGTACAAGAAATAAGGAAAGACACTAAATAATGATCAAAGGATCAATCCAAGAAGAAGATATACATTTTCCAGGATAGATCAATTCTATCAAATATTTAGAAAAGAACTGAAAACCATCATTCTCAAACTATACCAAAAAATTACAGTGAGAGGAACACTCCCAAACTCATTCTATGGGGCCACCACCATCCTGAAACCAAAACCAGACAAAGATATCATACATATACACACACATATATATACAGGCCAATATCAATGATGGACATAGATGCAGAAATCCTGGACAAAATATTAGTGAACAGAATCCAACAACACATTAAAAGGATCATACACCATGATCAAGAGGGTTTTTCCCTAGGGATGCAAGGATTATTCAATATATACAAATCAATGTGATATATCATATAAACAAATTGAAAGATGAGAAACTCAACACATGTAGAAAAAGCTTTTGACAAAATTCAATACCCATTTATGATAAAAATTCTCCAGAAAATGGGCATAGAAAGAACCATAAAAGCTCTATAGAAAAATGGGCATAGAAGGAACATACTTCAGCATAATAAAGGCCAGATGTGACAAACCCACAGCAAACAATATTCTCAGTGATGAAAAACTGAAAGCATTTCCTCCCAAATCAGGAACAAGACAGGAGTGCCCACTCTCACCACTATTATTCAATATAGTTTCAGGAAGTTCTAGCTTCAGCAATCAGAGAGCAAAAAAGAAATAAAAAGAATCCAGATCAAAAAGGAAGTAAACAAAAAAGAAGTAAAACTCTCACTGTTTGCAGATGACATCATACCATACATAGAAAACCCTAACGATGCCTCCAGAAAACTACTAGAGCCAATCAATGATTTTACTAAAGTTGTAGTATACAAATACAGAGAAATCCCTGGCATTTCTATATATTAACAATGAAAAAATAGAGAAATTAGGGAAATAATTCCATTCACCATTGCAACAAACAGAATATCTAGGAACAAATTTACCTTAGGAGACAAAAGACCTGTATACAAAAAACCTAAGACACTAATGGAAGAAATTAAAGATGACATAAAACAGACGGAGAGACATACCATGTTCTTGGATTGGAAGAATAAATATTGTGAAAATGACTATGGTATCCAAAGCAATCTACATTCATTGTGACCCCTATCAAATTACCACTGGCATTCACAGAACTAGAACAAAAAATTCCAAAATTTGTATGGAAACACAAAAAAGACCCCGAACAACTAAAGCAATCTTGAGAAAGAAAAATGGAGATGGAAAAAATCAACCTGAGTTCAGATTACAGTTATTAAGACAGTATGGTATGGTCTTCAAAGCTACAGTCATCAAGACAGTATGGTATTGGCACAAAAACAGAAATACAGATCAATGGAAAAAGACAGAAAACCCAGAAATAAACCCATACACCTATGAGCACCTTATCTTGGACAAAGGAGGCAAGAATATACAATGGAGAAAACAATAAATGGTGCTGGGAAAACTGGACAGCTACATATAAAAGAATGAATTATAACACTTCCTAATACCATACACAGAAAAAAAAAACTCAAAATGAATTAAAGACCTAAATGTTAATGCAAAAACTATAAAACTTTTAGAAGAAAACATAGGCAAAACACTCTGACATAAATCACAGCAATATCCTCTTTGATTGACCCACCCCTGAAAGTAAAGGAAATAAAATCAATAATTAATAAATGGGACCTAATTAAATTTAAAAGCTTCTGCACAGCAAAGGAAAGATGAAAAGACAATCCTTAGACTGGAAGAAAATAAATGCAAATGAAATAACTGACAAAGAATTAATCTTCAAAATATATATGAGCACCTTATATAGAAAAACAACTCAATCACAAACTGGGAGGAAGACCTAAACAGACATTTCTCCAAAAAAGACATAGAGATGGCCAACAAACAAATAAAAAGATGCGCATACATTGGCAAAACCAATACAGTACTGTAAAGCAAATAAAGCAAAAATAAAAATTCAAAAAAACCCCAACCACACACACACACAACAAGATGCTCAATACCGCTCATTATTAAGAGAAATGTAAACAAAAACTATAATGAGGTATTACCTGACATCAATCAGAATGGCCATCATCACAAAATTTACAAACAATAAATGCTGAAGAGGGTATGGAGAAACCTTTTGTACTGTTGGTGGGAATGAAGACTGATATAGCCACTATGGAGAACAGTATGGAGATTCCTCAAAAAACTAGGAATAAAACTACTATTCAACCCAGCAATCCCATGACAGGGCAAATATCCTAAGAAAATCATAAATGAAAAAGACACATATACCCTGAAGTTCACTGCAGCACTACTGACAATAGCTAGGACATGGAAGCAACCTAGATGTCCATCAACAGATGAATGGATAAAGAAGCTTGGTACATATATACAATGGAATATTATTCAGTCATAAAAAGGAACACATCTGAGTCAATTCAAGTGAGGTGGATGAACCTACAGTCTATCATACAGAGTGAAGTAAGTCAGAAAAAGAAAAACAAATTTTGCATATCAGCAAATATATATGGAATCTAGAAAAATGGCACCCATAAACATATTTGAAGGGCAGGAATAAAGACACTGATAAAGAGAACAGATTTAGGATACAGCAGGAGAAGGAGAGGGTGGGATGAGAGAATAGTATTTAAACACATACATTACCACATGTAAAACAGATAGCTAGTGGGAAGCTGCTGTTTAACACAGGTAGTTCAACCTGGTGCTCTGTGACAACCTAGAGGGTGGTATGGGGTTGGGGGTGGTTCAAGAAACAGGGGACGTATGTATACTTATGATTGATTCATGCTGTTGTATAGCAGAAACTAACACAATACTGTAAAGCAATTATCCTCAAATTAAAAATAAATTTAAAAAAAGTTATAAGAAGAAACAATTTATGTTATTTGGCCATTGCTTCATGTTTTTAGAAATGTAAGCATAAATTTCACTATTTATACTTTTCTAAATGGACTACTTCAATATTCTAAGATAAGAAAAATAAACATTTATTAGTGGACTTGCTTACCCCTTCCCTATTATTTATCTTTGACTCTCTTTTCATAATGAATATAACATACATAATTCATGGAATGAAAAAAACATACTAAGCAAATAGTTAATCTATAAAATCACTTGAATATTAAAATAACAAAGAACAAAACATAATAAAAACAANAATAAACATTTATTAGTGGACTTGCTTACCCCTTCCCTATTATTTATCTTTGACTCTCTTTTCATAATGAATATAACATACATAATTCATGGAATGAAAAAAACATACTAAGCAAATAGTTAATCTATAAAATCACTTGAATATTAAAATAACAAAGAACAAAACATAATAAAAACAAAACCTACTTTCTAATACATTAAAAAAAATCCTAATTATAAGGTAACATGACCTCAAATCTTTCCTTTTGAATGCTATGAAAAAGAATTAAGTCAAATAAAAGTTTTGTTTTACTGTTGACAAGAATTGTCTATGCAACTGCATTGTAAGTGAAATATAGATTTTTAAATAAGGGATAATGATCATCATATAGCAGGTGGTATTTCTTAATCATGGTGTTAAAACTCTATTTCCTCTCCAGCATCTTGAATGCATTATAAATTAGGAATCAAGGCCCCAAAGGCATGAGATAATCTGAAAAAAATCTTAAGTTTTCTTTCTAAAGATCTCAACTAGGTCAGTTCTAATGATGATAATGCTTTATTAAGAGAAAAAGAATATACACACATCTGCAACTTGCCTGTCATCTTAATGTAAAGATGTAGCATAGGAAACCTGATGACAAAGACCAAGGTAATTCAGAGCAACCTGTCTATGGAATGCAAGTAAAAAATCTGGGCAAAATATAAAAAACATATGCTAGAAGGCACAGGAGAGCTAACAAGATTGTGAAGAATTACAGGCAAGTATCAGGAGGAAGTTGAAGGCTCAGGAGAGTACTCTCTGCATTTATAGCTAATTCTCCCTTGAGGTGATTTGCTGATGCTGGAGGAGGTAGCAGAAAGCTTAGCAACACTGTTGAGAGCTTTGTAGAACAGGAAAGCAAGAGCAAATTTAAGGCCTACTATAGAGAGTTCTCTGTAAACCCTCTTTGAGTTGAGTTGGGACACAGCTAAACTGGAGAGGGTAAACTAGGAGTAGTCAGGCCCTTGCAGAAGCGGAAGTTCAGAAGTTTCAAATTATCTCCGGCTCTAAAATTGTACTGAAACAATTTTAGACTGCTAACCACACAAGGAGTCTGGAATAAGCAAATGCAAATCCTCATTGAGGAAGACATTATTATCAGAAGCCTTAAGGAATTTTATAAACAATTCTGAAAATACATGTGTGATGTACAAAAATTAGCATGCATTCAAGGCAAAGCACATGAAAGAAATCCAGCAGAAAGAGAACAGAAACAGACCTAGAAGGTTCTAGGCTTGGGAATTCTCAGACACAGATTTCACCTGCTGTATTCAGTGAAAATTTTTGCAAAGAAATGGAAACTATCAAAAAAAAATCAAATGGAAATTCTAGAACTGAAATATAAGTGAAATGGAGAACTTGATGGATTTAAGACCCATTTGACAAAAATTTAAAGAGAAACTATAAAATACGTGAAAAGAAATTTCCAGGAAAAGAAAAAAACAATGAAAAGCAGAAGAAAACAAAGGCATGGATAAGAGAGTAAGATGGTAACATGCAATATAACTGGAGCCTCAGAAGTGGAAAAGAGAACGAAAGTGGCAGAAGCAACATTTAAAGATACAATGGTTAAGTACTTTAAAAACTGATAAAAAAAGAGTATAGACAAATTCTGTGAACCCAGTAAGAGAAGTAGAAATAAAAGTACATTTAGGCACAAGACAGCAAAACTACTAAGACCCAAAGACAAAGAAAAAACATTTTAGGAAGCCAGAAAAGAAGTCAGATTATATTCAAGGGAGCAACATTTAGAATGAAAGTTGGCTTCAAAAGCAAAAATGAAAACCAGAAGATAATGAAACAATGTCTTTATCAAGTGTCTTTAACAAGTGCTAAAAGAAAAGAGTATCACACTGGAATTCTATACCCAGCAAAACAGTCTTCAAGAAACTTTAGTAAGACAAATACATTTTAAGATCTAATTGAGGTTATGAAATTTAAGATAGGGAGATTATCTTAGATTACCTGTTGGGCTCAATGTAATCATAGGAGATTTTAAAAACAAAAACTTTCACTAACTGTAAGCAGGAGAGATAGGCAGAAGGAAAGCTAAGAGATATTCAAAGCATGAGAATGACTTGCCTTTTGTTGGCTAGGAGATGAAGTGATGAAGGGAGTCACATGCTAGAGAACAGACTGAAGTTGCACAGTCGTGTCTGACTATTTGTGATCCCATGGACTGTAGCCTACAATGCTCTTCTGTCCATGGGATTTTCCAGGCAAGAGTACTGGAGTGGGTTGCCATTTCCTTCTCTGGAGGATCTTCCCAACCCAGGGATCGAACCTGGGTCTCCCATATTGTAGGCAGAGGCTTTACCATCTGAGCCACCAGGGAAGTCAGAGAACAGAGGTGACCTCCAAAAAAACGGAGTGTCTGTACAATGCCAGGTACTTGAGCAAGCCTGGACTTGCTCTGAATTTGATCTATCTGGCTAATAATCAACAAGAAAACAGAGACCTCATCCCTACAGCCACACAGAACTGAATTCAGCTAACAATAGAAGCACATTCTCCCCCAGAATCTCCAAACAGGAGACCCAGTTGGCTGACCTCTTGATTTTAGCCCCTGAAACTTGAGGCAGAGTAACTAGTTGNAAAAAAAAAATCAAATGGAAATTCTAGAACTGAAATATAAGTGAAATGGAGAACTTGATGGATTTAAGACCCATTTGACAAAAATTTAAAGAGAAACTATAAAATACGTGAAAAGAAATTTCCAGGAAAAGAAAAAAACAATGAAAAGCAGAAGAAAACAAAGGCATGGATAAGAGAGTAAGATGGTAACATGCAATATAACTGGAGCCTCAGAAGTGGAAAAGAGAACGAAAGTGGCAGAAGCAACATTTAAAGATACAATGGTTAAGTACTTTAAAAACTGATAAAAAAAGAGTATAGACAAATTCTGTGAACCCAGTAAGAGAAGTAGAAATAAAAGTACATTTAGGCACAAGACAGCAAAACTACTAAGACCCAAAGACAAAGAAAAAACATTTTAGGAAGCCAGAAAAGAAGTCAGATTATATTCAAGGGAGCAACATTTAGAATGAAAGTTGGCTTCAAAAGCAAAAATGAAAACCAGAAGATAATGAAACAATGTCTTTATCAAGTGTCTTTAACAAGTGCTAAAAGAAAAGAGTATCACACTGGAATTCTATACCCAGCAAAACAGTCTTCAAGAAACTTTAGTAAGACAAATACATTTTAAGATCTAATTGAGGTTATGAAATTTAAGATAGGGAGATTATCTTAGATTACCTGTTGGGCTCAATGTAATCATAGGAGATTTTAAAAACAAAAACTTTCACTAACTGTAAGCAGGAGAGATAGGCAGAAGGAAAGCTAAGAGATATTCAAAGCATGAGAATGACTTGCCTTTTGTTGGCTAGGAGATGAAGTGATGAAGGGAGTCACATGCTAGAGAACAGACTGAAGTTGCACAGTCGTGTCTGACTATTTGTGATCCCATGGACTGTAGCCTACAATGCTCTTCTGTCCATGGGATTTTCCAGGCAAGAGTACTGGAGTGGGTTGCCATTTCCTTCTCTGGAGGATCTTCCCAACCCAGGGATCGAACCTGGGTCTCCCATATTGTAGGCAGAGGCTTTACCATCTGAGCCACCAGGGAAGTCAGAGAACAGAGGTGACCTCCAAAAAAACGGAGTGTCTGTACAATGCCAGGTACTTGAGCAAGCCTGGACTTGCTCTGAATTTGATCTATCTGGCTAATAATCAACAAGAAAACAGAGACCTCATCCCTACAGCCACACAGAACTGAATTCAGCTAACAATAGAAGCACATTCTCCCCCAGAATCTCCAAACAGGAGACCCAGTTGGCTGACCTCTTGATTTTAGCCCCTGAAACTTGAGGCAGAGTAACTAGTTGAGCCTACTGGACTTCTGATCTAAAGAACTTTGAGATAATAAGCCAGTGTTATTTTAAATTGATATTTTTGTGTTAATTTCTTAGGGCAGCAATAGAAGACTGATATAAATGGAAAAATCCAACAGTAATAGATGAGATTGTTAATAGTTCACCTCAGTATATGACAGAACATGAATTAAAAAATTAGTCAGTAAGAACATGATTTGAAGGACACAGCCGATTTGACCTGACTTAATATATTCTTTAAAAAAATAATTGAAACATTTATACCAACTCTATGCTGGCTTTAAAGAAGTCTTCACAAACTTCAAAGAATTAAAATCAGTAAAAATGAGTTTCAAATTTAAAAAGAATATGCATTAGTTTAGTGTTGCTGTTCTTACGTTGGGTTAAAGTGAAGGTGAGATATAAAGATCTGTAAATGTAAAATCTCATAAATGTTTATATAAGAAAAATTTTGGAGCCTAACAGATCATTTTTTAAAGTTATTTATCCTCTGATCTAGGAAACTAATTCTTATGAAACTAGTACACATAGAAATGTTAATACAGTAGTCTCCCCTTACCCTATGGGAAGTAACATTCCTAGACTCCTAGTGGATACCTGAAACCAGACAGCACTGCATCATATATTTCCTATTTGTGTGTGTGTGCCTCATCTTACCTGGAGAATCCCCTGGACAGAGAAGCCTGGCAGGCTGCAGTCCATAGGGTCGCACAGAGTCAGACACAACGGAAGTGATTTAGCATGCATGAAGCGACTTACCATGATCTATCTAAGGTAAAGTGTAATTTATAAATTAGGCAATAATTCTAAGAACATAATGTAATAAAAGTTTGCAAATGTGGACTCTGTGTCAAAATATCTTATTGTACAAAGTTAATGCCTTTTCCGAGAGAAGGCAATGGCAACCCACTCCAGTATTCTTGCCTGGAAAATCCCATGGACGGAGGAGCCTTGTAGGCTGCAGTCCATGGGGTCATGAAGAGTCGGACACGACTGAGCGACTTCACTTTGACTTTTCATTTTCATGCATTGGAGAAGGAAATGGCAACCCACTCCAGTGTTCTTGCCTGGAGAATCCCAGGGACGGCGGAGCCTGGTGGGCTGTCGTCTATGGGGTCACAGAGTCAGACACGACTGAAGCGACTTAGCAGTAGCAGCAGCAATGCCTTTTCCATCTTAACTAATCACTTATGCATTCTGATAGTAATTTTTGCAATTTGAGGTTCAACAGCAAAACTAACATGAATTTCTACTTCCTTCTTCATGATTTCATGGATAGAATACCTGTTCTTCCCCCAAATTTTAGCACCTCATATGTGATTTATTTTTCTTTCCTAATTAAGCCAAAAACTTTCACTTTTGCACCTAAAAAGAAGCTCTTAATGGATTCTCTATGGCATTATTGAATTGCTAGCATCACTTCTGTACTTTGGGATTACTGAGTAAAATACAGGTTACTTAAAAACAAGCACTGCAATACTGTGACAGCTGATCTGATAACCAAGATGACTACTAAGTGACAAACAGAAAGAATATGATGGATAGAGATGGTTCTTATCTTGGGCAGGACAGAGTAGGACCCCATGAAATTTTATGATGATACTCAGAATGGTGTGCAATTTAAAACAGATTAAGTATTTATTTCTGAAAATGTCCATTGAACGTTTTTGGACTTCAGTTTACTGCAGGTAACTGAAATGGTGAAAAGTGAAACAGCAAAGAAGGGAGGACTACTGTATTCGGGTGTGTTCTCTGACATGCACTGTTCACCAATAATAAAACAATGGTTAAGTAAATGATTGCACAATTCTCACAGCTATTAAAAAAAAAGCTAATTCTTTATATATGTACCCTAAAAATGATGAAAATGTAACAAAAAGCTTAAAAGTTAGATTATCTGATACAAATATCATACACACACTGTAAAGATAACCAAACTGTTAATAAGCATTTATCTCTAACCTAGCATAGAAGATTGAGGTTCTGGGAAAAGCTGAAGAGGGCATTCTGCTTCTATATTATTGAATACTTTAAAGCCAAGATTATATGTTAATTTTTCAATTAAAACCCCCAATGCACACTTTTATGAAAGGAGAGATATTAAGTGATTTGCCAACAGAAAAACAGTAAATTCAACACTGTCAGTTGATCTTAAGAACATAAAAGATTGTTATTTATTATAGAACATAATATTCTTAATCATAATCTTAAAGAAGGGTGGAAATAAAATTATCTCATTAAAAACAGGTAAAATAACTTCACTGCTAGCATTATTTAGTACATCAAGCATACTTCCTCTTACACCTTTGAAAGATACCAGTTAATTGAAATGATTCTGAAATTAATTCTCACAAAATAGCAAAATACTAAAACATTAACTGCTCTATTGATTAATATTACAAAGATTAATCTTTATAAGTAATGTTTACTTACTTAATGAAATAAAAGCTGTACTTACAACAAGGAGAAGAATGAACTGGTCCAAGTGGTGGGAAGGTCATAAGAATAGAAACTTCTGGTAGATTATTTTGCTTTGCAGGTTCACTAGTTTGATCAGCCCAAACCACCACTTTTTTCCTCTCAACCAAATGTTCAATTTCTTTGATGTCAGCCTCAAAAGTAGCATTTAACAGGCCAGATTCTTTTAAAGCACAGTATTGCTTTCTTAGGGCCGGAAGTAATGCATTCAATACTCTACATACAGAAGGTGACAAGAAGAGAGATAAATACTAAATTTTAAATACAGTATTACAAATTTATGTAACATCCAAAGTATTTGTTGTTGAGTCACCAAGTCGTGTCCGACTCTTTGCTGCAGCATGAGCAAAGATGCCACCCTTTGCCATGAACTGCAGCATGCCAGGCTTCTCTGTCCTTCACTATCTCCCTGAGTATGTGCAAACTTATGTCCATTGAGTCAGTGATGCCATCCAACCATCTCATACTGTCACCCTCTTTCCTCTTGCCTCAGTCTTTCCCAACATCAGGGTCTTTTCCAGTGAGTCAGCTCTTTGCATCAGGTGGCCAAAGTATTAGAGCTCCAGCTTTAGCATCACTCCTTCCAAGGAATATTCGGGGTTGATTTCCTTTAGTATTGATTGGTTTGATCTCTGTGTTGTTCAAGGAACTCTCAAGAGTCTTCAACACCACAGTTCAAAAGTCTCAATTTTCTGGTGCTCAGCCTTCTTTATGGTCCATCTCTTACATCCATCAGGTATATGTAATATGTTCTTAGTTGCTCAGTTGTGTCTGACTCTTTGCAACACCATGGACTGTAGCCCACCAGGCTCCTCTGTCCATGGGCATTTTCCAGGCAAGAATATAGGAGTGGGTTGCCATGCCCTCCTCCAGGAGATCTTCCCAACCCAGGAATCAAACAGGTCTCCTACATTACAGGCAGATTCTTAACCGTCTGAGCCACCAGGGAAGACCAAGAATACTGGAGTGGATAGCCTATCACTTCTCCAGGGGAATCTTCCTGACCCAGGAATTGAACCAGGGGCTCCTGCATTGTAGGTGGATTCTTTATCAGCTGAGCTACCAGGGTAGCCCCACATCCATACATGACTACTGGAAAAATCATAGCTTTGACTATACAGATCTTTGTTGGCACAGTGATGTCTCTGCTTTTTAATACACTGTCTAGGTTTGTCATAGCTGTTCTTCCAAGGAGCAGGTGTCTTTTAATTTTTTGGCTGCAGTCACCGTTGACATTGATTTTGGAGCCTAAGAAAATTAAATCTGACACTTTTTCAACATTTTCCCCATCTATTTGCCATGAAGTAATAGGACCGGATGCCAAGATCTTAATTTTCTGAATGTTGAGCTCTAAGCCAGGCTTTTTCACTCTCCTCTTTCACCTTCATCAAAAGGCTCTTTAGTTCCTCTTTACTTTTTGTCATTAAAGTGGCACCATCTGCCTATCTGAGGTTGCTATTTCTCGCAGCAATCTTGATTCCAGATTGTGATTCAAAGTATTAGCAGATGATTAAAATGGTTCCCTGTACATATCTTTCTTTAGAAATTTCAATCAAATACCTCTAATCAAATATCTTTAATGCATTAAATACAGATTGGAAAGTACCTTGTATGGGAATCACAAGAACCAGACTGCAGTGTCAGCTAGTCTTCATTTGCTTCCATTTGACCTTGGATAAAGTACTAACTGAGGTTTTTCCTCTATAATATGGGCTACAATTGGACAGCCACTACTTTCAACAGGAGACTGTTTTCAGAACTAAATTTCATATAAAAGACTTTTACAAAGCATAATGTGATTTAACAATCAAAAACTGTGTTGTGGACTTCCCTGGTGGTCCCTGGTTAAGAATCCACCTCATAATGCTGTGGGCACAGGTTTGATCTCTGGTCTGGAAAGATTTCACATGCCAAGGGGCAACTAAGCCTATGTGCCACAACTACTGAGCCTACGCTCTAGAGTCCAAGAGCTGCAACTACTGAGTCCCTGCCCATGCTCTACAACAAGAGAAGCCACTACAATGAGAAGCTCCTGCTCATCCCAACTAGAGAAAGCCTGCGTGAAGCAATGAAGACAGTGTAGCAGAAAAAAAAGTGTTGCTATTGTTACTAAATATTATGAGATTGAAATGAAATATTAATACGCTCTGTCAAATGGTGAAGCTCATCTTAGGTATATAAGATTAGAAAAAAATAACAAATCATCAAAACTCACCTCTCCTTGAAGTTAGTTCTTTATGAGCTAAAGCAATAATTTGCAAAGGCATTCAAAGGAGAAAATTGCAGAAAAGTATGGTGGGTGTAGGGCTTCTCTGGTAGCTCAGCTGGTAAAGAGTCTGCCTGCAATTCAGGAGACCTATGCTCAATTCCTGGGTCAGAAGATCCCCTGGGGAAGGGATAGCTACCCATTCCAGTATTCTTGGGCTTCCCTGGTGGCTCAGATGGTAAAAAATCTGCCACAATGCAGGAGAACTCGGTTTGATCCCTGGGATTGGAAGATCTCCTGGAGTATGGCATGGCAACTCATTCCAATATTCTTGCCTGGATAATCCCATCCACAGTGGAGCCCGGTGGGCTATAGTCCATGGATCGCAGATTTGGACACGACTGAGTGACTAAGCACAGCACAGCACAGCACAGGGTGGATATGAAAAAAAGATGGGGTGCTGGATGCTTAGCTCTGATTCAAAATCTATCCTATTGCTGTCAGTGAGAGGAGTATTGAACATTTCTTTTTATGTATTAGACCTCCATGAAGAATATTCATTGAAGAAATGCCAGCAACTAAAAAGTTATAAATGGTTCCTAACTTTTATACCAACAAGATGTCAAACAACATGAGTAACTTAAAATAACTTAGTCCTGGTGTTCCACATTACTCATGATGTCCAGAAGAACAGAATCATTTGATGTATGGATAGGACAGTGGGAGAAGAATAGGCATTTTAATTTTAACACACTGGGAAATAATTGGTTTATTATCTAGAAATCTTAAATATTTAGATAGCTGTACAAATAAATAGTCTGGGATATTTTTCTTTTTGGTGATTGTGGGGAGTACTCCATTTAAGCCCAGTAGGTAACAACTGTAAGGAAGACTTCTTAACCAGAAAGTTAATAAAAACAATTACTTGTTGAGCACCTATACTAATCAGATGCTAAGCAGAGAAGAGTTAACACAGCAGGTCTGAAGCTGACATTCTAGTAAATCATCAAACATGGAGGTGGTCTTAGAGACCCAGGACATATGCCACTTATGCATGTATGTATGGCGTATGTTTATTTTTATGTATTTATGTATTCATTTGGGGCTTCTTTGATGGCTCAATAGTGAAGAATCTGCCTGCAATATGGGAGATCTGGGTGTGATCCCAAGGTCAAGAAGATTCCCTGGAAAAGGAAATGGTAACCCACTCCAGTATTCTTGCCTGGAGAAGAATTCTGTCCCATGGACAGAAGAGCCTAGCAGGCTACAGTCCACAGGGTTGCTAGAATAGGACATGACTTAGTGACTAAACCACCAACTGGATATTCTTGGCTACTTGGTTGTAAATTAACTGACCACATATGCATGGGTTTATTTCTGGGTTCTCTATTCTGCTCCATTGATCTACATGTCTGTTTTCACACCAGTACATACTGTTTTCATCATGACTGCTTTGTAATGTAGTTTTAAATCTGAAAGTATGATCTCTCAAACTTTGTCCTTCTCAGGAATGCTCTGGTTATTCGGAGTCTTTCATGATTCCATACAAATTTTAGAATTATTCATTCTAGTTCTGTGAAAACACCCCATCTTTTGTATCTTTTTATCTTGTATATTCCTTAAGTAATTATTATTACTTAGTTATTTTCACTACTTTTTTATTTTAACCTTCATACTAGCATTTTAAGTGATTAAAACACTACTTTTACTATATGTTCTCTTTTACAAGTGAGATTTATACTTTCACATTTTTGTTACTAATTAGTGGCCCTTCTTTTCAACTTAAAGGAGTCTCTTTAACATTTCTTAAAAGGCCAGTTTAGTGGTGATGAACTCCTTTAACTCTTGGTTATCTGGAAAACTCTTATTTCTTCTTCAATTCTTATTGATAACTTTGCTAGGCAGTCTTCATTGCTGAAAATTTTTTCTTTCAGCACTTTGAATATACACAAAATCCTTTTTTTTTTTTTTTTGGTCTTCACTCTATAAGCTCAGGCTAAGACAGTTCATCACATCTGTTGTTTTTTGTTATTTAATCCTTACAAACTTGTTATAAGGAAAGTGTTGCAATTGAAAAGATAAGAAAACTAAACGTTAGTGAGGCAGGATAATTTATGCAAGGTTATACTGCTTACATAAACTAGAACTCAAGACCAACCTCAAAACTCACACTCTTTCTACTATATTGTTTTGTCTCTGTTTTAGTTCAACAGTTTTCTAAATAAATAAGAGAATTTTTGCCCGTTTTGAGGCAAAATTTATATTAAATATATTAATCTATTTTAATGATAAACCATTAACCAACCAGTCCATCTGAAGGAGATAAACCCTGGGATTTCTTTGGAAGGAATGATGCTAAAGCTGAAACTCCAGTACTTTGGCCACCTCATGAGAAGAGTTGACTCACTGGAAAAGACTCTGATGCTGGGAGGGATTGGGGGCAGGAGGAGAAGGGGACGACCGAGGATGAGATGGCTGGGTGGCATCATGGACTCGATGGACGTAAGTCTGAGTGAACTCCGGGAGATGGTGATGAACAGGGAGGCCTGGGATGCTTCGATTCATGGGGTCGCAAAGAGTCAGACACGACTGAGCGACTGAACTGACTGAACTGAACTGAATGATAAACCAAATACAGTATGGTTGAAATAAATTAATGTTTCTTTGATAACTTTTAACTCTTGCAGGGGGTGTGAGTGCAAGTAAATCAATGTTCAGTGTTTGCTCTGTGTATAAATATAGGAAGTATGGGGAGAGCAGGGTGAGCTTCTATCCACAGGATCATATTTCCCTAAAGTTTTTCCCTTTCTTTTTCTTCTTTTTAAAAGTAATTATGTTAATATAATTTCCCTTAAATCAAAAGTATGGAAAATTAATTATTATTGTTTGAGAACACTAGAAGAACTACAGCAGAATTTAGACTAGCAGAAAGCCTTTAGAGAAATAAATTTGTTATTTTGACAGAGCATGAAAGTGACGCTTAAGAAAGCTGACTGACATGTCCAATGTAATAAAAATAAAGATTATTGTGTTTCAATAATTAAAAGGAGCTACTACTGAGTTAGAGCATGAATGAGATAGTATAGAATCACTTAAAAATTGGGACATGATGTTAAAATATATATATATATATTCAAATGATTTCATTTTAATGATAGCAAAAATTCATTCTGGAATTTAAAAACTGTCTACTTAAAAATTCAGTTGGTATTAATAGTAATAGTTTCTAAGAGAGGGAAAGGATGGCTAGAGGACAGGTAGGAGACAGGCTCATTTTCACTGTAGAGGGATCTTTAGAATTTTGTATTACATGACATATTGCATAAAAACAATAAATTAAAAAAGCATTTGCAAAACTATAAAGCACTATAAAAAATCCGAGGAGAAGAACCACATCGTTTACACTCGCTCTGTTTTCTAACTCAGCATGATTTCTAATGCTGGCAGACATTTAAATAATAACGTATTTTGTACTGGATAAAACTGAATTTTTTGGCAGTGGAAACCTAAACTTCTATGCTTCAGGTTCCTTAGGTCTACCGTGTTAAAATTTTTAGAACAGGCAAACCCATGTACTTACGCTTCCGTCTGTCTGTGTTGCTGTTCTTGAAGAGAAGCTAGATCCATCATATGTTTAATTTGTGCTTTTAAATCTTTGTTCTGGAGGTGCAGATGGTGGTAATGAAGTTCTTTACTGAGCTCCTGGGGAAAACAATACAAACTATATCTCAGATTCTTTAAGAATATTAAAGTTAAATCAATATTAATAAAACTTATTTTATATTGGTGTTAAGAGTTTTAATTCTTAAAAATATGAAATGGTATGTACAGAAACAATTTGAAAAACAAGTATTCTGGTACAGGTAGTCCATAACTTACAATAGAGATAAGTTTCAAGTTTCCTTGGAAACTGAATGTCTCAGAACAAATTTTATTACAATAATAGTTTCTTGGTCTATCCAACTTGTATATAATACTGTGAAAATACATTAACTTGGTCCATTTTTGCTTAAATGTCACTTTTTCAGGGAGGCTTTCTCTAAGCATTACATTTAAAGATGGACGCGCTTCACCTCCAATAGTCTCTGTCATAGCATTGATTAGTAACAATCCATTTATTTATTTGCTTATAGTATTTCCATTCTAGATCACCATGAGAGGTGTTGTCTCAAAACAGTTCAGTGTTTGGAGCTGTCAATTGTGTCAAACTGTCCAACTGTGTCCAACAACTCCAGTGTCTGGAGTTGCATATAATAAAACTTTCCTGGGGAATTCCCCAGCAGTCCAGTGGTTACAGCTCTACACTCTCAAAGCAGGCGACATGGGTCAGGGAACTAAGACGACGCCTGGTGCAGCAAAAAAAAATCAACAATTCTCATCTTCACCCAGTCTTGGTATAAGCTTCATCTTAGTGCAAAAGTGTAGAAAAGTTTTTGCAGTCTCCCATTTCCTAAGCCTCTTGTGCACATGACCAAATGTTTTCTAATTTACCACCTAAAATTATTTCTCTTTCCTCAATCCTACTAAGCCTTAAGTATGGAAAATGTCAGGTAAGTGGTTATACTAAATTATGAATGGTAATAATCCAAAAGCATTTTCAGAATTTAAATTGGGAAAATTTTAGTCAATAAAAGGGAGTGAAATATTTTGGACATTGTAAGAGGCTGAGACAAAAAGCCTTACAGTAGTTGTGCCCAAGAAACTTCCTACAGATAACTCTCATCATCTACTTTAGGTGTTCAATACTCCTTTTCCAAACTGCAGTTGGCCACTGACTCTCTATAAGCTTAAGGCTTTTTTCTTTTTCCTTTTTAGGTAATACTTCCTAAACCAGTGGTGGGTGCTTTGACAGGGAAACAATATAATCCTATATGTCTGAGATATATTAAAGTTGGGGGTTATTATTTAGATGATTCATGATTATATTTCAGAAACAACAAGTATTTTAGAGCAAACTCTCTTTAGGGAGTGAGGTCAGGATGATACAATTAGAGCACTGGCTCACAAGTCATGTGATTTTAAAGATGGCTCGACTATGACACAAATGCTACCTGAAGCCCCAAATATGGTCTGTATGGAGATGACTTGACTTGACTGAAAGTTAAGAGGTTTACTATATGATCTCTTTCATCTTTCCCAGTTAGAAAATTCAACAACCCTAACAGTGCGAACGTATTTGCCAAATATACCATCTTTTCTCTTAAAAAAAAAAAAAATCCCTTATTTACTTCTTCTGATAATCTTGTTTTACCTTTCTGTATCACTCTTAAAGAGACAAGCCTTGATTCTATAACTATTTTATCCAATAATAATTCTTGGCTAGTCTGTCATCTTTGAAAAACCAAGCTTACAATTTTAATCTTTTTCGTGCCTTGATACACTAGTGATTGAATCTGATTGGAAGAGCATAGCCTATCATGAGAGCTACAGTTAAGTTAGTAATAGCTGAAGTAAGAATATAATGAGAGGTAATATATAAAACGAGAGGTTTTTAGATGCCATGCTAGGCCTGGGAAATCATAATAGAGAGTTTATATATGGGAGAAAGCACTTAAGAGTGATTCAATCAGAGTTACTTTTTAGAAAGCTCATTTTAGTTGCAGTGTAGAGAATGATTACAGTAGGATATGAATGGAAGTAGAAGGCCACACGTAGCAGTCCAACAATGGGGCCTGGAAGTCTGAATTAGGGTCCTGGTAATGGGAGATGCAGAAGTGGATAAATCTGAGAGGTTAAGAGGAAGATAGTGCAGGAGGGTACAGAAAAAAAGGGCAGCAATATGAAAGTCATAGTACTGGGTCTCTGTCTAGAGTTGTATGACTGTGAATAAATCTTTTCACAAAGTTATATCTCAGTTTGTTTATATAAGAAAGAATGGCTTAAAAGTAGATACCTATTTCAGCTATGAAAATATCCACAAAAAAAAGGACTGAGAGTGGGATAGGTTGATGGGAATAGAAACAGTTTTAATTTTTTCAAATTATTTATAATGAAATGCATTAAAAAATAAGAATTGAAACACTAATTCTAGATTCATATTCAGGTGTGAAAAGTTCTGCTTACAAGAGTTATAGAAGACAGACTGCTAGAAAAATTAGATTGGACCATGGTAAATTTACTGAAAATAACCTGAACAATATTAACTTCATAAATGCTAATAAGTAGGCAAAAAAAAGCAATAATAGTACTACTAAAAAGAATACTGTACCATTTTAAAAATTGGTACAGTTTTCCCATAAGATAATTATGGGAAAACATAGGCAAACTAGTAAACATCAATGGATTTTTTTCGCTTTTTTAATACTAAACAAGTTCTTAAGTACTTTTCTAGTTGGAGATGGGCTATATTTTAGACTGTCAATTACATGAATATACTAGATTATAAGTAAAATGCAAATTATACTTAATTTACATTCTAGATGGACTATTTTCAATTCAGTACATAAACATAAATGCATACAGCTTTCAAACTGGTTTTATTTGGTTATAATACAAATAATGGTGAACACATTTAAAACTAATTATTAAAACTAATATCAACTGATTAAATTTAAATCACCTACATGAAAATTCACGTACAGTCTGAAAATCTGAAATAGAATTACTTCAGTCTGACAGAATGACCTCATAAAAGGATGCAATCACTTAAAAAAAACATTTAAATGTAACTTTATTCTTCTGAAAGTAAAGAAAAAGAAACTTAGTAGGTAAATAGGGAGGTAGAAGGCATATTTGGTTAAAAAAATAGTAAAATGAGTCAGTTAAACCTGAGGGAGATGAGCCAAAATTTGCCTTATGAAAGATATTTATACAACAGTGAGTTTAAGAAGTTCAGTTCTAAGACAATAAATCTGAATATAAAACAGGTATGTACCTTTGGAATACTACCATTTTGACCTAAGAGTCCCATTTCAGTTTGGACACGATGGAGCCAATTAGTATTCTCATCAAATTGCTTCAATTCTTCCTCCCTTTTCTTCTCTAGATAGCAGCGGCGAGTTTTCAGCATTGCAAGTCTGTGATCTCTTTTGCAAGTGGCCTGAAAAATAATGCATTTAATTGTTAATCTTTTGTGATATTTGATGTATGTGATATTAATACAGTGGTATATTTCCTTTTAAGTGTGCTACTGTAGCCTATCAAATTAGGCTATACTTTTATACTTAAAGCTATTTCCCCTTTGAAATCTCACAATACTGTTGCTTGCAGGAAAATAGGAAATTGAGTTGTGAGTCATTTTTATAAAATTACATGTTGAGAGTTTATGACTTTAAGAAAAACAATGGCCAAACTGAAGACTATAACTTCTTTTTTGCTGTTGCTAAAATATATGCTTTTAAATGTTGCATTTGAAAAGTTCATATGGGGCCTGACTCCTGTGATTTCCTCACTGAAAACAAAGCAGATGCATGTACTGCTCTTATCTTGCCTTCAGTTTGAAAGATGTGAAGAAACAGAGTATTCTATTATTCTAAGGTTTTGTCTATAAGGCCTTTAGACTGGCTGTTGTCAATGACAGAAAACAGAGCTTGTATCTGAGTGTAATAAACATCTGATCTCGCCTGATGGTTGGTTCAGGACACATAATGGATAGCCCAAATACTTTTGGTGTTTTATCTACAAATGAATTAGGTTCAAAAACTGGCTTTCTAGTTTTTTACTCCAAGGGCCCTGCACACTATCATGGACACAGTGTGGCAGAATGGTAGGACTTCTTTGGGCTAATTGCCAAAAGCCACTAAACTCAATAATCATCAGATATGATGGCTGGACCTGAGACAACACATCTCTAAAGGTTAGAATAAGCACTTGAGGCAGTTTTGGAAGTAGGGATGAACATACCCTATGGTTGGAAAAAAAATGAAAAAGGAGCAGGAACTACATGTGAACTGGGTTAAAGGCCTCACTCTCTAACTTTCTTATTATCTTTCATAAAAGGTTGACATTTTGAGGAAAAACCAGGCAATGAAGAAATCTGCAAAAATAGGAAACAATGTCCCTCTTCTTACTGCCTCTTTCTGGTTTAGAAAACAACTACTTTCATTAAAGTGTTACTTATGTTGTCATGCAATGGGTAATTAATTGTTCTTAACTAATACAGAATATACTTTTCTCAGTTTAAATTTCATATAGAATATTGGTAGATGAAATCCATACAAACAAAAGCTCTTTAAGGTTCTAAAATTTTATTTTAAAAGTAGAATGGGGTCCTAAAACCTGAAAAGTTTAGAGCCACTGATAAAACAGAAGGTAGAATACATGGCTTCTTGACTTTTGCTGCTATGCAGCAGGTGTGAACATTTAGGCAAGTCAAATTTGTGTGGCTCTTCAGTCACCTTATCTGAAAAATGAACATAAATGTATTGTGCCTGTCTGAAGGAAGGCAATTAAATCAAACTACCTTCATATTTCTCTAATGTTTACAAATATTGCAGATACTTTTAGAATCAGGGCAGGAAATGATCTACGGGTCTGATGGCAGTCAATATTTAACACTAAAATATTTTGACTGAAAATCTCAAGAAATATGTTTTTGAGTTTGTACTTATGTTTGTGAAATGTATCCTCTATGATGGTTCTTTATGGGGACATTTTTCATTAGGGTAATCCTTACTATTCTGAAATAAATATCAAGTAAGTGTTTGGAAATAAATTCTAAAATATGTATATTAAATCCTCACATTAAAGTAAATTGTTTCCTATTAAAGTTTCAAAAAAGCTTTATATGTTTTATTAATATAATTTCCAAAATACCATAAAAGGTCATGAGCGAGAATAAACATGTAATTTTAAAATTTAGGTATTATAACATTACTGCTTTGTGCAAAAGAACTGACTGCTAACACAGTGAACTCATTATTTCATTAATATTACTTGTATATTAACTCTATACACTCGTAAAATTACCCAGGAGCTTCACTTTAATACTATTTTCAGAGTCCATATTCTATAACCATTCATAGCTGAATCAATGAGATTCTTTTAGCAATTATGAGAGTAAACCTCTTTGGAGAGGGTCCAAGACAGATATAAAATCCCTTACTCTAGCAAGCAGTTTAGTAAAACTATACTTTGACAATTCTGTGAGAACAAACTAAATCTCTAGATATCTTTTTACATTTTTCAGTAGTTTATAGCCAATAAACTTAAGAGGTTTTATCTCCATTGCTTACCTACTTTCATGAGAATAGCTATAAAAATTGGAAAAGCAATTGAAATGACCAAAAGTGAGGTATGAGAAAAGGCAAATGTATTAAAAAAAAAAGCAGAATAAAGATGAAAACAGAAAAAAGAAATCAGCCAAATCTATTTCCTCACTCTATGTCTCAATGTTTCCAATCACACACTGAGAATTAAACAGGGTAAGAAAGACAGAGAAAATAACTATTATGTAAATTAGCTTGGTATTAAATAGATCAAACTTATTAAATGTACTAATATTCTAATGTTCAAAAAATGGCAACCTGAGTCTAAGCTCTGCTAATACACTACTTACTTGCTTCAAAGATTGTCTCTTGACTATAAAAATAGACTTAAAGTTCCTGGCAACCAAAGCTTCCAGAATTTGGCCCTCCCTTCAAAATAGAATTGATTAATTCCCAATATGGCAAAATATGTCTTGTATCATGTGCCATTTCCAATCTATTCACAGTGGTTAACTCTGGCTATTTCAGATTCAGAGAGGAAGAGTGCTACAACCACTTCAATGGTATCTGCTATGGCAAAGGGGTAGGAATTGGTAGGAAGTATTGAGTACAGTTATGGACAACATTGTGCTCTGGTCAAACTGATGTTCTGTTTTGAATATTGTATTCCTTTTTATTTTTTTCCCCACTAGTAGTTCTCTTACAGGGTTTCCCAGGTGGCACTTGGTGGTAAAGAACCTGCCTGCCAATGCAGGAGATGTAAGAGATGCACGTTCAATCCCTGGGTCGGGAAGATCCCCTGGAGAAGAGCACGGAAACTACTCTAGTATTCTTGGAGAATCCAATGGACAGAGGAGCCTGGTAGGCTACAGTCCATAGGGTTACACAGTCGGAAACGACTGAAGCAACTTAGCATGCATGCAGTATTTTCATTAAAATGCCCAGTATAAATCTCATCTCTCTACTACGAAGCCTTTCTTCACCACAACCAGAAGTCACTGTTTTTTACTTTGAATAGCTATAACACTAGTACTTAAGAGTATAGTAGGATCCTCACAAGTACAGACTGAGGCCAGACAGCCAGAGTTTAATTGGTTCAATCATATTGATTAGGCATGTAACTCTAGACAGCTTACTTGAATTCTCTGTATCTTTGCTGCTCACAAACCATGGTAATAATAGAGGATATACCTCATAGGCTTGTTATAAATCCTAAATGAAAAAGCCAATGCAAAAGACTTTGAAAAGTCTGGCAAACAATTAATGCTCAATATTAGCCATTTTTATTATTGCACTATTCCTTACATGATAATCATACAGTGCTGTGTCATTTTTATATCATTTTATCGCTCCAACTAGTTTATAAATAACTGAAGTACTACAATGTCTCATACTTTGGTTTATCTCTATTGTGTCTAGCACAATGCTTAGGATATACATAAAAGTGTTCATAACAAGCTGCTCTCAATCAGCTTTCCATGACTGAATTTCTTGACTTTTTTCAAGACATAAATCAGATAATTGTACTTTCAGAAAATTGGCATTTATTTAAAGGAAACCTATACAAAATGGAAAAAATATTATCATTACTGTAAATTATAATAAAGCAAATACAAATAATTGAGATATAACATACAACTTTTAGAAGAAGTAATACAGCAGTTTTTCAGAATTCCATTTAACTAACATATGTAGGGATTTCATAACAAACTGACATATTGGTTGGCCAAAAGTTTGGGTTTTTCAAAAAAACTTCAAATAAACTTTTTGGCCAACCCAATATTAATCCTATGAGATATTTTATTATTTGGAAGTCATGAAGGTTATCAAAAATACTGGCAACAATCTTATAGTTCAAGAAAGTTAAAGTACATAGCAACAAATTTTAAACAAAGATATACATTCTAGTCTTCTTCTGTCTTAAAATGATGTGAGGAACATTTTAAATACACTTGGAAAACAAATTTAAAAAGAAATTTTCAGTATTCAATACATTACTAACTATAGGCCCTATGCTGTACAGTAGTAGATCTCTAGGGTGCATTTGTTTTACATTTTTATTACCCTTTGACTGGTACTTCCTGATTTTGCCTTCCCCATAACTCCTGGCAACACCATTCGATTCTACTTCTGAGTTTGATGATTTTAGACTTTTCATATAAATAGTATCATGTAGCATCCATCCTTCTCCGTCTGGCTTACTTCACTTAGCATGTCTTTCAGGCTCATCTATGTTGTTGCAAATGGCATGATTTTCTTCTTTTTTAAAGGCTGAATCATAGTGTATTGTTGTATATTTAAGAATCATTAAGAGGATAGATCTTATGTTAAGTGTTTCTGTTAATATAATACTACTACTAATAAAGTGGGTGGGAGGAAACTTTCGGAGGTGCGATACAGGATTATGGCATAGATTGTGGTGATACTGTCACTAGTGTATATTTATCTCCAAACCTGTCAAGTTGTCTATGTTAAATGTTTGTGAGTTTCTTTAAACATCAATCATATATCTCAATAAAGTGGTTTAAAATAAACATACTTCCAATAAGGCATAATACATGCATATTCAGTAAATAAATTACTAATTTTGATAATTAGTTTAATAGTAACTGGTATTCTCATATCCATGACACATTATTAATGCTTTATGATTAATTTCTTAGCCTATCACATCTTTCCCATTTCTTGGGCTGAAAAAACCTAACATGCTAGTTTTTTAAAGCACTATCAAAGTTTAATGGCTTTCAGATATTAAAAAAATTGTAAAAATTTAATAGGTAACTGTTACTTCTGGGTAAGTGCGAAAAGAAGACTCAGTTAAGGTGGAAGTCTAACAGGACTGGGGGTTATCTACAACAGAAACGTTTTAATAAGTAATATGTGAATGCATCTCATGTATTTAATCTCTATGTGATTAAATTATATAAACTACTTTGAAAGACTGATTTAATGTATTATTAATAAACACATTAAATTACAAAAGTACTTAAAAATGCAATTAACCTTATCATCAACGAACACCAAAACTGGGGAGAATCTATTATTTTCAAAATGCTTATTTTTCTGATTTTTGGTACTCTGGAGTTGCACACCTCCAAGTATACATTTTCCTTTCCTGCTTACAAGTCATGTTTCTTGAAATTACACTTTATTGACAACTTATTAGTTCTAGAAAGTCTAAGCCTTAGAGTTTGCACATTATCCTTTCCCCTTTTGCATTAACACATCTCCTTCAATATATCTATTAGATGAATGCATGACTTTCTTGCTTTTTTTTTTTTACATAACAACATCCTGTTCACATCTGCCGTCTTCTTATCTTGTATTTGGTGTGATTTCCTTGGATTTCCCAGTTCTTCATTTCTCTCTTTGTGTGCTGTGTGCTGTGCTTAGTCATTCAGTTGTATCCAACTCTTTGCAACCCCATGGACTGTAGCCCACCAGGCTTTTCTCTCCAGCATCAGCTTGTTTGAGTTCAAATAGTAGCTAGGACTCTATGAGCTGGGTAATCTTTGACAGAATGACTTCTCTGGGCCTTGGTTTCCTCATTTTAATTACAAGGATAATAATATTATATAGCCCACAGGATTTTTGGAGAATTGAATGTGTTAATGGATGTCAAGTATTTAAAATATTGCCTAGTACTATACCTATAAATTGAAACTTTCAATTCCAGTAAATAAATNCCTTGGTTTCCTCATTTTAATTACAAGGATAATAATATTATATAGCCCACAGGATTTTTGGAGAATTGAATGTGTTAATGGATGTCAAGTATTTAAAATATTGCCTAGTACTATACCTATAAATTGAAACTTTCAATTCCAGTAAATAAATCTTTAATTTCTAGAAGTTTCATTTGTTTTCTTCTCATATATATATATATTCTTTTCATCTTTGGTTCCTTCTTTGATGACTTTGTTTTTATAGGTTTTATCAGTTTATTGTATCCGATGTTTTGCAGGGGAGGGGGTTCTATCATATTTGCTAAATCTGCTGACTTGCTTGTGGAGGACTGTTTCACATGTTTTGTAATTTTGGACAGTGAGCTCTCATTAGTGGTTTGAACTGAAAATCCAAACCTAGGCTTGTTTCACTAGGCTGATTTTATATTACTTCCACTCAGTTCCCTATAGATTATTACGGCTCTGATACCATTTCCTATGCTAATTTCTCACTTTAGGGATTTGCTCAACAAAACACATGGAGTGTAAAAATTCAAACCTCAAAATCCTGTGAAAAGTGTATCAATAATGATGGTCATCAAAAGAGACTTTCCTTTCTTACCCTAGGCTTGGTTTCTTATTTTCCTGTGCTAGTTGGTAATGTGTTTTCTTCTGGTATACTTCCAATACTAAGAGTGAAGGTTTCCTAGTTCTTGGACTATCATTCATTTCTAAATCCCCGTCTCCCTTGGGCCCCTTAGCTAAGTGGTAGTGTACATCAAAGCAGGGTAGTGAAAGTGGTCTGTCTGTATGTATGAGAGGCACAGCCGTGCACTTTACTACATTAAATAATAAAACTGATTAAAAGTTTATCTTTTTTTAAAAACACTGATGCAATGGAAATTGTAACAATGTTAGTGACAAAACATTCTTCTGGGGTGGGGATGGGATGGGGTGGGTGGAATCTCCTATTGAGCTAAGCTGTAAACTACTGCCTGCATCTGGGGTCAATTGTTCTCTCTGCTCCACTCTGGTACCCAACTCTCCCTGAGTGTGTTAACTTCCTATTAAGCATTCTGTCAACTCTCACAGAAGCAACAGATTTAACTGAGATTTTACACCTATTTCCTTTTTGTTTCTGACACTTAGGAATTTATTTATTTTTCTTGTACACTTAACTATACATTTCAAAGAAAGTTCTCACTATTTCTTCTAGCATTTCCAGGTATTTGTAGATGAGTGATTATGCAACACTATCAAATTTCTAGAATTATAAATCTCCATGTTTTTCCCATCTCTAGGAATTAATGATAAAGTTGTTAAATACCTTTTCTACTTTGTCTTCAGAACACATCATTTCTATTTGTTTATGGCACTGTTGCTGATAGAATGATTTAAGTTCATTTTCTTTAAGCAACATTTCTAACTTCAGATATTCTTGCCTGATTTCTTCTCGATTCTGGAATAAGCAGTTCAGAATTTCTTGAAATCTAACAAAAATAAAACATAGAATCTCAGTATTTTGTGATAGGCAATGCAGTTTACTTAGAGAATTGCATGAACAAGGGCATATGGTGCTTCTATGGCTCCCTAGGGAAAGTGAGATAGCTGGTAAAGGCTTATGAACATTATTTTTATAACACTGGGTTTCTTTCTCTTTCTCTCCTCTCCAAGAAAGATCATGTTATTAAAAGGTATCAGTATATTAAGGTCTATGGTACCAGTCATACACTGTATTTTGTCTGTGTAATCCAGTAACTTACCAAAAATAAAATACTTTGTTTGTAAGAAAAGGATGATAATGTGGATTTGTACTATCTCAATTCACAAGGCCCCAGAAACACAGCATTGTGTGTTGTTTTGGTGTTGGCTCGCTGTAAAGAAGTAAGCAGTGTGTGGCATAATCATATGGTGCCTCTATGGCCCCCTAGGGAAAGTGAGATAGCCGATTTTTAGCTTCAGAACTTGTAACAGTGAAAACACACCATACGGTCAGGTACCCCCTGCAGCCTGGCCAAGACTCAGCTGACAATGCCAACATCCAAAACATCCAAGTTCACAATGTGGTAAATCTAGAAAAGCCACTCCACTGTGTTTCCTTCAAAATCCAAGAGAGATATAGGGAATCAAAGTTGGGGGGTATGACTCACATATCCTCCAAATGCATAACTACCTCAAGTGGAATCACTTCTATGAAAGCCCTAAATGGAGTGTATGGGCTACCCTGGTAGTTCAGCAGTAAAGAATCTGCCTGCCATGCAGGGGATATGGGTTCGATCCCTGGGTTGGAAAGATTCCCTGGAGAAGGAAATAGCAACCCACTCCAGGATTCTTGCCTGTGAAATCCCATGGACAGAGGAGCCTGGCGGGCTACAGTCCTTGGGGTCGCAGAAGAATCCCACACGACCTAGTGATTAAACAACAAAAGGAGCCTGCAATCCTGCATCCTCCAGGGTCAGCAGAATATTGGTCACAGATCATGTCTGAGCTACAGTAACAGTAGAGACAATCACATACAGGCAAAACTCTCAAAGAAAAATTAACTGCGAACCTTTTAAAATAAAATGGTAACAAAATATATGCATTTAAAAATAAATGTTCCTTGGCAAGAATTTTAGGTATATTTATAAGGATTTGTGGTAAAAACACTGACAGTTTACGTCAGTAGTAAAGAGTTCTTAACTCTTCTGGGAATGAATATAAACCACAATACATCGACTTCACTGAAGTTTTGTCAAACTGATAAATATTTCATAGGAAGTATGTACGGACATTGCAGTTTCATTGTATTACAACAACTCTAATGCCAGTAAATGATTTGATAAGTTATCTTTAGGTTATACCCGAAGATAATTTCTTAGATTTTCTGTTAATACTTTACCCAAGGACATAGTTAAACATTTGTTAGTTTTGAAATTTTATGGTCCATTCTTATTTTAGTTGGTGGTGTTTAGTGAATAGGAAGGAAGGAAGGCAATTAGTAGCAGAGAAAGCTCTTAAAAAAATTATTTTTTTATAAAGACAGTCCTATGGGATTGACTAATAACTATTTTCTAGTCATTTAAAACATTCGTGTAGCTAGAAAACAAAATCTTTGCCAATAATTTTATGTGACATATGATGAACTCTAGACAATTTCTTGGTATAGTCATAAGTGAAGTTATATAGTTACTCTGGACATGAACAATTATACTTTTTTATGATTTTTTTGAGTATTTTCTCATTGTTCAGTTGCTCAGTTGTTTCTGACTTTTGGCGACCACGTGGACTGGGAAGATGCCAGGTTTCCCTGTCCTTCACTATCTCTGAAAGTTTGCTCAATTCATGTCCATTGAATCGGTGATACTAACCATCTCATCCTCTGCCACCCTCTTCTCTTTATGCTTTCAATCTTTCCCAGCATCAGGGTCTTTTCCAATGAGCTGGCTCTTTGTATCAGGTGGCCAAAGGATTGGAGCTTAACAATTATGCTTTAAGATTTTTTTTTTAGTATTATCTTTCTAATAGCTTTAACAGAGAGCAAATAGTACATAGTCTTCCCTTTACTTGTTTAAACTTCATAAAAATTATATTTCTTAAAGACAATAAAAATTCATGGTATTAAAGAAATTTTATGTGAAGTATGATTGATATGATTAAAAAGTACTACATATATTTATTTCAGAAGACAGATGTTTGGTGAGAATGACAAAGGCTTTGGGGTATATAACTGTATTATTACATTCTTTATAAATACATGCAAATTATTTCACCTGTTGAGTGAATTACAACTCAAAAGTTTTTATAGTTGGTTAAGTCATGTTGACGGAGAAGGCAATGGCACCCCACTCCAATATTCCTGCCTGGAAAATCCTATGGACGAAGGAGCCTGGAAGGCTGCAGTCCATGGGGTCGCTGAGGGTCGGACATGACCGAGCGACTTCACTTTCACACACTGGAGAAGGAAATGGCAACCCACTCCAGTGTTCTTGCCTGGAGAATCCCAGGGACAGGGAGCCTGGTAGGCTGCCGTCTATGGGGTCACACAGAGTCAGACATGACTGAAGTTACTTAGCAGCAGTAGCAAGTCACGTTGAAGTGTCAAAAATACCCAAATAAGTGTTTAACTCAGGGCATCTCCTTCTTGAATCAACAACCAGAAAGCAAATGTCAATGATTCAAAGCCCTATCAACTCCAGAAAAGTCTACCAATGTGTACAACGTCAGCTGATAATTGGATCTGGTTAAGTAGAGCTGAGCAATTTCTTGCAAGCAATGACTCCAAATGTGAGCAGTGGGTGGCTGCTTTAACTTTCAAGAAACTTGCACCAACAAAGAGCTATCTGGTTACATGAGGACCAATCCCATATTTGACTAACAAACTATAATAACACAACTAATGATATAGCAGCTTTAGAAGCTTTAAGATTAAATGAATAATGAGGAGTCAATTTTACTTGTTATTTTTCAAAAGACACTGTAAAGTTAGTAGAATATAACAAAAAGTATTATAAGACTATTAAATATAACTTTAGCTTGACAATGGGTTGTTAGTGGGATTAACAGAAAATAATTTAAACACTATTAAGGAAATCTCTGGCATAAGCAGAGCGATTAATAATACATAGGTCAAGTTTATGCTGTATGAAAAATGGACTCACTGTCACTGAAAGAGAGAAATAATTGTTTAATTGTTTCTTATTGTATCTGTAAAATAGCACAGTATGGGAGCATAGGATCAAGATTTGAAAGGATAACATATAATCCTTGTTCTAATCTGTGAGTTAGAAAACAATACCTCATTTCAAATTTCAGAGGTGCTGTAGTCATCAGATGAAATTAATGTGGGCTTAAATATCATCAAAAACTACAAAGACAGTTAAAAAAATAAAGTGTTATTTTCCTAGAAGTTATCTTAACATCTAGGGTCAAACTGAGGCAGAAAAAATTATTTTCTTCAAATCAAGGATATTTTATGTAAACTTCAATACACACTTGAAATTATGTTGAAAATCACTGTCAACTAGTCTTCCTTATGTACACTAAGACATCTTCTGCAAACTCAAGAGTTCTAAGTTGAGTAATCAGTGCTTTAAGATGTGGTTAGTTTCTCATATTAATGATAATAGAAAATTAGCTTTGGAGAAGGTTTACTCAACTTTCAATCAAAGGTGAACAGGTTCCTTTTCCTATGGGCCTCTTGGAGCTTTCAATATGTTCATATACTTTGGAAACTCCTTAAGCAAGGAACAATTTTCAAACTTGTTTGATTCAAGAATTTCTTTCTGTCTTCTTAGAACTACTCAAGATTCAAAGCTTTTCAACTACTGCCCATCAGGACAACTTGGAAATTATCTTGGTGCTTGTGAGTACTGTATTACAGCTTGTTTTTTAAATTTATCTGCTAAGAAACTTAGATCATTTTTCTGTGTCAACTTATATCATTGAGAGATGTCCCTTTAATTAATTGCATAAACTCAATTAAGTGGATTAATAGAGTTATATCAAGTTAGTAAAGAGTAGACACAATTTTATGCACTATGTAAATAATGATAATGCCAGATGCCATTGCTTGAACACCTTTGTGTCCCCCGAAATTTACATGTTGAATGAAACCTAACACCTAAGGTGATGGTACTGGAAGTGGAGCCTTTGGAAGGTGGTTAGGTCATGAGGGTGGAGACCTCATTGATAGGATTAGTGCCCTTATAAAAGAGCCTCCAGAGAGATCTCTCTCTCTTTTGCTTATGTGAGGATTCAAGAAGTCTACAACATGGAAGGCAGCCCTTACCCAACCACGCTGGCACACTAATCTAGGACTTCCAGCTCCCAGAACTGTAAGAAATAATTTTGTTTGTTTATAAGCGACCCAGTCTGTGGTACTTTGTTGTAGCAGCCAGAAGGGACTAAAACACCACAGAAGAAAAATATGGAAACTATTAAAAACCAATTTCATAAGTGATATAATTAGCTTTACTTTTTCCATCCCACACTTAAGACTTGCTTCTATCTCTATACTCACAATTAAAATTACCTCATCTCCAAAGTGTACTATATAAGACTAATCTGTGACTTCCTGAGCAGTTGAGAATATATAAAGACATACAACAAACGATGATAACAATAAATTTCTGACTAAATTTTAATTACCTGACTAAAGTTTACAAAATCCTTAAAACGAGATCTTAATGTCAATTTTACCTTTCAATTTCTTTTTTCTGAGGGTTTGAAATCATTAATTTGCTACTTTCATCAGTAAAGGCTTTCTGTTCTTCATAGGCCTTTAGTTTTTCTTTTAACATTAAAATCTAGTAGAGAGAAACAGTAGTTAAAAATTCAAATTATCTGTTTCCATTATACTCAGCCACAGAAAAGTTTTACTGTGAAAAATAACTGAACAAAATTTCAATTATAGTAGACAATAGAGTTTTAGACAATAAAGACTGCAGAATCCCATAAATGAGGAACTGAGAGAGATTAGCAACAACGTAAAGAAAAGACATACCTCTTTCTTCTGTTCATTACAGATTTTTACATACTGAGTTATATGATTGTCAAGGTTAAGAACATTGCTCTTCAACTGTTAAGAAAAAGAAATTATGATGGTGCATATACAGAGATAACAATCAGTTATATATGTAAACAAAATAGCATTATATCCTCATTAATTAAGCTTCATTAATTCAGAATTTGTGACAGTTACAGTCATGACTATAATCAACTATGCTCATGCTTAAAATCTATGACAAGTGGGTAAAGGGTATGCTGAGCACGTTAATAACAATTATAAAAGAAACTGCCTTCTTTACTGTTGGAGAAAAGGTACTTTAAAGAACTTACAAAGCAGGCATTCATATAATAAAAATTGCTCATTTTTTCCTTTGTCCTTTAACTTTTAAGATACAGAGATAATTTAAAGTTTTACCAGTTTGTATGTTCAAGTAGCTTTTAACAAGTTCTCAATATATTTTATCCTTTTTATGAAAGTATGAGCCCCCTGGCAGCTATGGAATAGTGGAAAGAACATTAAATCCAAATACTTGATTTCAAAGCCTTGCCCACTTCTCACTTAACTTAGAATTTAATACTTACAACTTTGAACATGTAACCCCTCAACTGTAAAGAAGAGCTAAAAATGTCTTCCTCAGTGGTTTGGTGTAAGCAGTGCATGAAAAATATGTGTGAAAAACTTCTGTATACTCAATAAAGCATAACCTTTCCCAATTTATTATATAAACAATATACGAATATTTCTCTAAGGATGACAGTAACCCACTTATCTTCAATAAATGGGAGTAGCAGAGGGGTAAGTGGGAAGAGAGGCCATTATTTACCAGTTGAACTCTAGGTCTATTACAACTCTGAAGTTTTGTGATTTTACACACCCATCATCATGTTTGACTTACATTAAAAAAAAGTTACCCCAAATTATTGGCAAAAATACCAACCTAACCACTCATTATTACATTGCTGTAGCAATACAGATTGCCTACATCAATATCATGAATGTGAAAATAAATTATTCTTAAAAAACTATTTACTTTATAAACTGAGACAGATATTGTATCTACTTTATAGATGAAGTAAATAGCTAAGGCTTGAGGAGATTAGCAAACGTGGCCACGGCTTTCAGGTGGAGAACTACTGGCGCTGGGCTACAGCAGAGCATCAGCTTAGAGGCCTTGACCAGTTACACCAAAACGCCATCAAAATATCACGTGTCATGATGTGAACAAGGTTAGCGAGAATGGCACTGAAACATCCTAATTCTCCGAAGATTAAATAATCGTATCTATTATACATGTAATTAAGATGCTTAATGTTTTAATTGTCCTAGTTAATGCTCAATTAATTGGGTTAGTAAAGACATTTCTAGCCTTGATTTCTTAACTCATTAGTAGAACTATACCTCTACTTCATATTTCGCTAGAGGTATAAAAAAGAAAAAAGAATGCACCAAGTACTCTTACCACAAAGGCAGCGTAAACACACTTACAGAAGATTTGATGTCCTTTGCACGGTTAGCATACTTAAGAGTGTTATATGTGTCATCGTAGAACACAGAGGAAGGACTAACAGCGGCGATCATTATAGTTTGACAGTTTCCTCCGAGAGAATCCTTTAACAAGCGAGTGAGCTTACTATTTCTGTAAGGAATATGCTGATTCTTTTTCTGAAAGAACAAAAACAGGATTCTTATGTCACTTTCCACATTCAAATGCAAATCTGCTACCATTTCACTAGAATTTAAGCAGGGCACAACTATGCCCAGCCTTACACATCTTATGGGACTGCTCAGTGAACATAAAAAAACTAATTTCCCACTGAAAGATTATATCTCCACCTGATTAAGTGTGAATGTTAATCATAAAATATCAATGCTGTTTCATTAGTTGTAATAAATGTACCATATTAATGTGACATACTAATAGAGGAAACTTGACTGTGGAGTATATTGAATAAAATCTTCCTGTATTATCTAATCAACTTTTCTGTATTTAAAACTATTCTAAATCAAAATGTCTATTAAAAAAAAAACTTCATTTTAAAAAAGAAATTAAAATACAAAAGTAATATATGCCCTGGAGAAATATACTCCAGAGGAATAATAAGAATTCTGTATGGCAGAGAGCTACTTCTCTCTTTAAATAACCATTTAATATGAATACAAAATAAATTATAAACTTACAAATACTTTATCTGAAAGCACAACCACAGGTCTAAGAGAACTTTATTTTTCTAGAAAAAGCAATCTTATGCTATCCAGTGTAACTCTTTCATATTACAGAAGAGAAAAATGAAGCTAAGCAAAAAGCCACATGACTTGCCTCAGGTCACATGGCTGGTAATTCACAAAACTAGAAACTAGCGTGAGGTCTCCCAGCTCCCAGCAGTACTATGCTTTCCATCATAGCAGTCTTTCTCAAACAGTGTGGAGTGTGCACAGGCTGGTGCTACTTGAATTGATTTTGCATGTATAAGATATGCATTAAACACTGACTAACAAATGACTCAACAGCACTTGATTATTAATTAAATCAGTTATGGAAAAAATTTCATGAATGGCAAAATTTAGGAAATCAGTCTCTATACCACGCTGTCTGCTCACATATTCTGAGATTTTAACTTAGAATACAAAATATATTTTGCTTCTGTAATATTCATGTGATTTTAGAAACTTGTCTTTTTTTTAAAAATAAAAAAGAGTTCCCAAATCATTTTAATGTACTTCATATTTATCAAAATGCAAATTTTGAAGAGTTTAACAGTAACCTTCCTACAGCTTCTGAGCTTGGTTTGAACTAAAATTATCATGTATGTGAGTGCTCAGTTGTGTCTGACGCTTTGTGACCCCATGGACTGTAGCCCACCAGGCTCCTCTGTCTGTGAACTTTCCAGGCAAGAATACTGGAGTGGGTTGCAATTTCCTACTCCATGGGATCTTTCCAACCCAGGGGTCAAACCCATATCTCCTGCGTCTCCTGCATTGGCAGGCAGATTCTTAACCAACAGCACCAATTAACTTAAAAAAAAAAAAGGAAGTCATTTTTACAAATATAGAAGTTATCGAATATGCTGTGCTCCTCTAAGCACTTCTGGCATTGAGTAGACAAAAATATTTTTTAATGACCCAAAGGCATCTAGCAAACATTATCCTATTAGATTTAATTATATTTTATTTCTTCCTAAGAGGATTCAACATTCTTTAACATTTAACTCAATTTTATAGTGTATATATATATATATATATATATAATACTAACCAGACCAGAATTAACTTTTTCTAAAGTGTGCTTTGTCTTCATGCCAATTTAATTATCATGCTTATTGTACTCATTAAATTATCTTTAAAAAATCAAATTCAAAATAAATAAGGAAATATTTAAAATATTAACTCTCATCTGATATTCAATACCTTTCATTCAACAAATTCTGATTATAAAATAAGAAGTTAACAAAACAAACAAAACAGACCCATAGCTTTATTTGATATATGGCTCCCTGTGGTCTTTGCTCTTTATATAAACATGATTGTTATATTCTTAAAACTTGATTTATAATAGATCTTTAAAACAAAATTATATTAATGTTTCTGGGAATTATACATATTTCAAAATACTTACACAAATAAACATATAGTACCTACCTTTGTATCTGCTAAGGCATTGATAACATTCCCAAGAGCTAAAAGTGAGCGATTGATATTTGTGCCTTCTATAAACCGCGTCCCTTTAGCACTGGTAGCACTGGCTCTTTCAGACCCTGCCAGGTCAATGAGTGTCATCTTGGCAATTCGGACATTTTGATTGATACTTGCTGTTTTATCTTGTTGTCTCAGATAAATCTTTTTGAAAATACAGGATAATAGGGAAAATGAGGATCAGATTTAAGAAAATTGGAAGGGAAATGTACACTTTATTTTTAAAAGAGCAAGAAATCAATTATTTTCACTATGCTGCTGCTGCTGCTAAGTCGTTTCAGTCGTGTCCGACTCTGTGCAACCCCACAGATGGCAGCCCACCAGGCTTCCCTGTTCCTGGGATTCTCCAGGCAAGAACACTGGAGTGGGTTGTCATTTCCCTCTCTAATGCATGAAAGTAAAAACTGAAAGTGAAGTCACTGAGTCGTGTCCAACTCTCAGCGACCCCATGGACTGCAGCATACCAGGCTCCTCCGTCCATGGGATTTTCCAGGCAAGAGTACTGGAGTGGGGTGCCATTGCCTTCACATACTGAACAAGGTACAGCTTGACTGGACTGGCTGATATCCAAGAGTATCAAAAGTTATTACTAAAGTTGAGAAAAATTTGAAAATGAAAAGACTTATTATATGTGTACTAGAGGGTAAATAGTAATAACTCCTGGTTTGATAGAAGGTTAAAACAGTTGCCTTTTATACTCTGGTAACACTTAGTCTAAGATATTTTGGGGAACTTTCAATGTCCTTGATAAACATTTCTCTCAAGATTACTGTTAAATGAAGAGGAGTCAGTGGGAAGAAGAGAAAAGATTAATGAAGCTTTGTGGATTAGAGACTTTCTGAAAGATTTGATATCCTCAGATTTGAATTCTTTCAACTATAACTATTAGATGAGTTTCAAACAGCATAATCCAGAATAAAGCATATAATCGTTTGAATTTTAACAGAACTAGAAACTACAAATAATAACTACTAAACTATGCTTTAGGCTTCTCTAGACCTGTATTCTTAAAAAGTACTCTATCAACTGAATCACACTCTTTCTTAAAGAATGCAACTACTTACATGGTCACTATGGTGAAATCTTAATCAGTACCTCCCCAATTTATTGGTTCTGTAAATCTAGATCTATAAAGAGAAAGTCTGTTCTGAACAAAAGATTATCTTTTGGAAAGATTAAGTATTTTTTTTTACCAATTTAAGAAAAGAAAAGGAAAGAAAACCTCTAATACTTTCACTTTACTATCATGTATTTTTACACAGGTTAAAAATTTACTTGTTTCTAACTTACATCATCTCAATTCTAAATATTCTTGACTGAATCTTCTTAAAGCTACAAAGTAAAGGAAGTGCTGAGAAGTAGAAAAGTTCACAGATGAAGAGATACTTTAGAATGTTTGAAGGTTACTATTCATAAATTTGGCTACATTTAAATTCAATCTTAAGAGCTATTGTCTAGTGACCTGTTACCTGGAAAACAGCATGAGAACGAGAAGATGTAGCATTCGTATCAGTGGGATGTTGTGTCCTGTTTCTGTTACCATTATCCAGTAACTGCAAAATTTCCTCTGAAGATTTGGGCTAAATTAGTTAAAACAGAAGAAAAACATACAA
Organism: Oreotragus oreotragus; assembly: GCA_006410675.1. Classification (NCBI taxonomy): domain Eukaryota; kingdom Metazoa; phylum Chordata; class Mammalia; order Artiodactyla; family Bovidae; genus Oreotragus; species Oreotragus oreotragus. Next base: position 57,183 of record SJYX01022316.1, on the reverse strand, counting down.
ATTAGTCACTGGTCTTTAAATTTTTTAACAAACCATTAACAATCAAGCAGACTCTTACAGGTAAAATAGAAATTATTTTCCATATATTAAATCCCATTAAATATCAATTGTGTATCATCTGCTTAGCACTTTTGTGCTATATGAAAAAGTAAAGATAAAATGTAATCTCTCTGAGGATATAAAATAATACATTAAGCAGAATAATATACTATATTAAATGTCCAAGTAGAGTTTTAAAAGAAAAGCCCATTTGATTATTTTAAAGGAAAACAAAATAAGACTGATGATAAACTTGATTATTTTAACTTGATACTTCATTATTTTAAAATAAGTACATGGCTAAATTACCAAACTTTCTATCTGAACAAGCGAAAAACGAAGTTTGTAAACATACCTGATGTAAAGTCAATCCCTGAACAACCACCCCTTTTTGGGCATCTTCCCGGACAGCAAGTGGCCCTGAATTTACTAAGAGGTCACGAATCTGTTCATTATATACCTTAAAATAAAAAGGATTGCTTAGCATTGATGCTTAGCATTGACACTGAAACAGTAGCGACAACATCACACAAATGTGTATACATTGCTGCCTTAAGGTTATGTTAGAATTTGTCTCAGAGAAGCAGCAGCTCATTTCCATTCATCTCATCCCTCCTATCACACACTGCCATGACTTTTCTAATATCTGATAAAACAGAAGAGTTTGATAACCAGCACTTGAACTTAAAATTTAATGATGGAGTCCTTATATCCTCCTCCCGTAATTCCCCATTTGATGACTAAAAGTCAGAAATAGGATAGCTGGAATTGCCTCTTCCTATTTTCTGGAAATATATGGGACAAACAGTCTCGGGAAACTCTATAATGGATTGGAAATGTAAGTTGTATGGAATTAGTGTGGTTCTTACTGGAGAAGGTATTATTTCATGATGCCCAAGTAGTCCAAACTTTTTAAATTTCAGAGCTTAAAAGTTAAAGAAAACCCCTGAAAGATGGGTGGTATTTATTTCACTTATCCTTCAATTGCATTAAGTTTAACATGTAATGATAATTCCATAATGGGACAGTCTCCCCCCAGCTTGAATGAGGGATTTGCCCTAGTTCATAGTCACAAAGGTAAGAGCAGAGTCTGATATCCTCACTCTACTGAATGGTACTGAACACACATCTGTATTTTAAATTTCTGGCAATTCTTTTTCTTTTTAGTAATTTCTGTAAGTAATGTAGGGCTTCCCTGTCAGCTCCCAGTGGTAAAAAATCTGCATGCCAATGCAGGAGACATGGATTTGATCCCTGGATTGGGAAGATCCCTTGGAAAAGGAAAGGGCAACCCACTCCAATATTCTTGTCTGGGAAATCCCATGGACAGAGAAGCCTGGTGGGCTAGAGTCCATAGGGTTGCAAATGCGTCAGATATGACTTAGTGACTAAACAACAATATAAGTAATGTATAGAAATACAATTGACATAATTTTATGAATTTACTAAAGGTACTAAGTTTTCTACTTGATAACAAAATGACAATTATACCTATTTGATAAGATTAAAAAACACATATAAAATTTAATCTTTAAGAATTATTTTCTGTAAGTTATATCCATGTTCTAATAAATAGCCTACAGTGATAATTCATTGCTGGCAAAACTTGCTATAATGAATGATAACCATTTTAAAATGCAATAAATTCTTAGAAGTAGTAAAATGATAAAATGAAGAGATTACTTTTTGGTTCTTATTTTTCTGATAAGCAACAGTCACTTTTAAATGATTTCCCTTACCCACTTCAATCACTGTCTTGGCCACAAACCAACTCTATTAAACTAAAATGTCCAGGGGGTGAGGTCTAGGTATGTCGAGTTTTAAAAAGCCCCACAGCCAGTTTTGGTGCACAGACTTGAGTGGAAAACCATTAGATTAGACATTGCCTTTCCACTAGTAAAATGAAAACAGATTTAAAGAAAGAAAAAAACTAAAAACATTATAAAGATAAGCAAACTTCGAAATTCTCCCAGTTATAAAAGGATCTAAGGAAATAATGAATACGGCGCCATGCTTTCTTCCTAATTAAGTTCAGAACAATTCTTTTCAAAATACTTAACTACAGAAAATGAATTTGACTTCTCTTTTATCACCAAGTTCTATAGACTGACAATTTTTAGCAACATAATCTTAAATCAATTTTGAAATGTGAAGAAACTCTCAAACAATATGTCAGCAAGAGCAGTAAAAACTAGAAATTGACCCTATGCCATCACAAATGAAAAGGCAGTAAAATCAGGGATATCTATTTCTGCATTGGTTTCTGAAACACTATCTGAACACAAAGTGAGAGTGCTGATACTTAGTTATTATTTGTTAAATGTCAGTTATTAAGAGAGTAGAAAGTCTCAAATGATGCGGTATGTCAAAAAAAACCACACACACACACACACACACACACACACGTGGAGCCTCACGTGGCCAAATCTGCACAATTTAAGCATATAGATAAATACTTAGAGAAAAGGATTATAATCTATGAAATAATATTAAGAATCCATAAGTCTACATTGATACAGTACAGGAAAGGGAAAGCTCTTCCTCGTAGTAGAAAGCCAATGAAGAACTATAGAAGAAACGATGAATTTGAAAATCACTATCACCTGCAATCATGATAGTAATTGATTCAGGCATGAATCATCAGTGGATACTAAAATGAACAGCCCAAAGACTGAGAAGTCATAGGATTTACACTGTTTCCCTACAAGTTATTTATTAATTATAAAGGGTAATGCATGTTCAGTCGATTGGCTCACGTCCAACTCTTTGCAACACAGTGGACTGTAGCCTGCCAGGTTCTTCTGTCCGGTATTTTCCCAGCAAAAATACTGGAGTGAGTTGCCATGCCTTCTTGCAGGGGATCTTCATGATCCAGGCATTGAACTGGCCTGTCCTGCATTGCAGGCAGATTCTTTACCGCTGAGCCACCAGGGAAGTCCCATAAAGGGAAATACAGTACCTTTAGAGAGGAAAAACTTTGTAGACCCCAGCGTAATGAAACTGATCAAAGTTAACACAGCCAGTATCAGGACTAACTAATTATATAAGAATTCATCATGACTTATGTGGTATTCCTGCCAGTCCATAACCTGAAAGTAATCGTGACAAATCCAACTAAAAGCTTTACAAGAGCAACATAAAATAAATAGAAAAAAAAATCCTGATTAAAGGACTAAAGGGATGAATTGCAACTGAATACAATACATGATCTTAGATTTTATTTTCAATAAAGGGTGTTATTAGAATAATTATGAAAATCTCACTATATCATTGTTAATTTCCTGGTATTGATTACTATTCAGCTTTTATTTAAGAAATTTCCTGTTTTTACAAGCCTGTAACAAACAGTTCGGGGGTGGGGGGAAAGGAAAACCACATATGCAGAAAGAAAGAAAAGAGAGTAAAATGTTAACATATGGGGAATCCAAATGAAGGGAATCTAGAAGTTCTTTATACTATCTATACTAATCCTACTACTTCTGTATAAGTCAGCAGTTATGGCAAAATACTTAACAGAAAAAAAAAAAGATCTAGAACAAATAATTGAAGACTAGGAATTTTAATGATTTTATATTAATATATTCATGAAAAAACTTCTGCCTGATAGAATAATTTGAAAGGACAATGGAATTTCTTATAAAAAGATTTCTCAATACTACTGATTGAACTAAAAAATAATATGGCCAACTTACCTCCAGATAAGAAACTGCGGTACTACATACTTTTTCTTCTTTAATCTCGTCCATGGATTTGTAAAGGTCCAGCATTGTTAGATACATCACTCCAGGGTCAGCAGCTGATCCTAGCATTGTGTGGGTCTTTCCAGCTCCCGTGGCGCCATATGCAAGTACTGAGTTTATATGAAAAGGGATCAGAGTTCTTTGTTATGACACATAACATTACTGTATCTACTGTCTAGTGAATATTCCCACCTGGATATCCTAAACAATAATTTGTAAATCCAACAGACCCAAATTCATTTACAGTTGTTCTTAAATCCTGGCAATTTACAGTATCATACTATATTTCTAACTGTGAGTTCCACCAAAGCAGAGACTATGTATCCTTCCTACCTAGTAAGTGACTTACACTACTAATAAGTGATCTGGCACAAAGCAGGTACTAAATATTAATACAAACTTGCAGAATTCCAAATAAAAGCCATTTATAATAATTCCTTTTAAAATTTTTGTTTTAGGTAAATTACTTTGCTTTCAAGACTCTACCCAGTACAAAAGAACAGTAATACATTTCTTCAAATGCAAAAAAAAAAAAAAAAAAAAACTGAATTA
>SJYX01022316.1:20172-52701 GCA_006410675.1 Oreotragus oreotragus | reverse complement strand
AAAAAAAAAAAAAAACACTCTGAATTACATATGGCAAATAACCAACATAATATTCAGTTAAAGCAATAAGTCTTTGAGAATTATTTTTATAAATTAAATCTGCTAAGTTTGTTAACTACAAAAATACTTTTTAGTAGGATGGATTAAACTGATTCATGTTTCATTCTATTTTGTTTTATGTAAACTGGCAGTACAACATGAAGTCTTAAGATAGTTGAATAATATAAAGTAAAATCAAGAAGAAACCAAAGAGTCAGTATTAATTTTGTAGAGATTTTTTCATTTGGAGTTAAAATAATTTTTTTAAATCTCTAGAGACGATATGGAGTTTCATGAATGAAGAAAAGAACATCTGCTTAAAAATGAGAATCAAAGAAGGTCTAATCAATAAACCACATTCCATTCTTTCTTGACCTAGAGGGTAAACCTTCTGCAATAAAAGTGAATGAGTCAGTGAAAGACAGGGAAACATATTATAGTTTTGGGGTATCTTAAAGATAATGCCATAAATGGTGACAAATACAAAAACATTAATAATGGTGTGAAGTATCTGGTAAGCATTCAATTAACTGGCATTTTGGAGAGCTCTTTTTCTAGGAAATCAACAGAATCATTTTGAAAGGCAAATTACTATAGGTCTATTGAGAGCACTAAAGATGCTTCTTTGGGCTGAAGATATGCTAAAACAGCACATGTGTGATACTCAACATGGGCTTTTAAAAATAGTTACTTCAAGGTATTATAAAGAAAAAACAGTGCTATGAAGAAATTGCTAAGTGTTCAGAAAGGTTCCACTATCCCCCAGGGATAGAGTGTTGCATAGGTAAACATTGGGAATATCTATGAATACAAATTGTGAGAAATCTGGCATCAACTATCTGAAGCATGTGGTTTTAAAACATAAGAAATAGAAAAGATGACCATCTACAGGAACCAAAGCAAGATCCAGGAAAAGTTTCAAAAATATTATACATGATGACTAAATTTCAAAGAAAATCTACATTTACCAAGTATTGAACTGAAGAATTTTTAGCAAACAAGCATCTTAAAATTGATTATATTTAGAAGAGTCAAGTAGATGTCCTAATATAAAAATGAAATCAGATGGAATCATTAAATCCCAGCTGAAATAATTACCTGTGCAATTATATCCATTCAAAAAACTACGAAGAATCGGCTTAGTAGTGTGTTCAAAAACTTCCAACTGAGTTGAAGTTTCGTCAAAAACAGCATCAAATACAAATTTAAGATCCTTATTTTGTCTCTTTGTAATGTCTCGATTCATAGTTTTCTTTCCATGGAAAAAGCTGATTTCTTCTTGCTTGGGATCAAAAACAAGAATATGCTTATCCACAACATGGAGTACTTTATGAAATCCAGAGGCCTTTTCTTTTGTGTTCTCAGGACGCACACGGACAACTACTTTCATGTGATGACACAGGTTTTCCTCAGTGACAGACATTGTTGACTATCTTGATTCCTCTGCTTACGTGAGTGGTTGAATAGTTCTCTGAAATTAAAGAGTATTAATATTAATTCTACTATATGCAAAATGACTAGCATGTAGTACTAACTAAAAAAAAAAAAGGCGTGTTTCACTCACATAGTAAATGTTACTGGAAATCCCTAGTTTGAAACTTTCCAATGGTTCTTATTTTGACCTGAATTTCTTTTAAAGGCCTAGGTTTCCTGCCTCATGTCCTATTGTCTTCCCCATTGCCCCTACTCCAACTAACATGGCAAGTGCCCCAATTACGCCCTTCCACTAGCCATTCTGTCATAAAGTGCTTTCCTCAATAATTACATGACTAACTCTGTCACTTCTTTCAAGTCCTTGCTCAAATGGTGCCCATTCTGCCCACCCTTATTAAAATTGCCAAAACGATTCCTAACTGCCCTTATACTGCTCATTTTTTTTTCCCAAAGCACTTACCACCTCCTAATAGAATATATATTTTCCATCTATTTAGCATGCTTGGTGTTTCTCTATTCTAGTTAAACTATAAGTGCCTTAAGGGCATTAAAAAAAGATCTTGTTTTGCTTACCAATGCATTCCAAGTCTAAAACAATGCCTAGTACATGGTAGACACTATAAATGTGCATGTTCAGTTGCGTCTGACTCTTTGAAATCCCATGGGTTGTGTGGCCTACCAGGCTCCTCAGTCCATAGAATTTTCTAGGCAAGAATACTGGGGTGGTTGCCGTTTCCTACACCAGGGAATCTCCCGGACCTATGGATTGAATCTGCATCTCCTGTGTCTTCTACATTGGCAGGCACGTTCTTTACCACTGTGCCACTTGGGAAGCTCAACAGACATTATAAAAACTGGATGACAAAAATGCATAATTTTAGAGCACAGACTAGGATCTATATTCAGAGATTAGAATTTCTGAATACACAAAGAATTAGGGGACTATACCATCTCTATTACTTTCTTTCTGAACGAGCTAACTGACATATACCTGGAACTATTTTTAACTCTATGAGTCTCTGAGATACAGGTACAGATAAGCCTGGTTGTGTCAATTTCCAGTGCCAAGAGACTTGCAGCCAAGATCAATTTTATTAAAAATAGTTTGCAAGCCAAAGCTATCCCTTCGGTACCTTAATACAATTCTAAGAGACCCTTTCCTGTCCATTCTCATGACCCAAACTAAAGTAGTATTAGAGCTCTCCTGAAAAATCAAAGCTAGGTTTTTCCTACCTGTGATTATATATGGTTTAGCTATAAAGTTAGGACTTCCCTGGTGGCTCAGATGGTAAAGCGTCTGCCTAAAATGAGGGAGACCCAAGTTCAATCCCTGGGTCGGGAAGAATCTCTGGAGAAGGAAATAGCAACTCACTCCAGTACTCTTGCCTGGAAAATCCCATGGACAGAGAATGGTAGACTACAGTCCATGGGGTTGCAGAGTCGGATACGACTGAGCGACTTCACTTTCTTTTCTTTCAGCTATAAAGTCTGAGTTGAAGTGGAAGCCCAGAGTCTGATTAATATTTCAGAGGTTTATGAAGTTTTTGTATTTGTGTATCATTTAATATTTTTGCACTTGATTTTTGCAATCTGATCACTTTCACTGTTGACATACTTGAGGAAACGGAAACTACTGAGGCCACTGAAGTAATGCAGACAAGAGATGATGCAGTCAACTTAGAAAAGGGATTGGTAAATATAGTATGAAAGACAAAAGAATTTTCTGATAGATGGAGGGAAAGAGAGAAAGATAGGATTCAGAAATTACTCCAAAGTTCTTGGCCTGAGTGTTTGAAGAACAGAGTAGAACAGAGTAGCCATCAACTGAGATGGAAATAACTGAGGGTAAAGCAGGTTTTGGGGTGAAGATCAGGAGTTCATTCTGGATATCTTAAATCTGAGAACATTAATCAACATCTAGATGGACATTTCCGGGGAAGGCAATGGCACCCCACTCCAGTACTCTTGCCTGGAAAATCCAATGGACGGAGGAGCCTGGTGGGCTGCAGTCCATGGGGTTGCTAACAGTCGGACAGACTGAGCGACTTCACTTTCACTTTTCTCTTTCATGCACTGGAGAAGGAAATGGCAACCCGCTCCAGTATTCTTGCCTGGAGAATCCCAGGGATGGGGGAGCCTGGTGGGCTGCCGTCTATGGGGTCACACAGAGTCAGACACGACTGAAGTGACTTAGCAGCAGCAGCAGATGGACATTTCAAGGCAGCTGAAAACTAAGTCAAGAAAGTAAAGGCTGTCCTCAGAGTTTTAATGCCATGTGAGGCTTTTCAGTTTTTCAAGCTTATCATGGCTTTAAAACTTAGGGAGGCCTTCTAATTCAAGGAGGAGGGAATGATCAATTGTGCTAAATAACTGCTAATAGGTCCAGTTCAGTTAAGTTGCTCAACCGTGTCTGACTCTTTGTGACCCCATGCACTGCAGCACGCCAGGCTTCCCTGTTCATCACCAACTCCCGGAGCCTACTCAAACTTACGTCCATCACTCCTGGAGCTTAGTCAAACTCATGTCCATCGAGTCGGTGATGCCATCCAACACCTCATCCTCTGTCGTCCCTTTCTCCTCCCACCTTCAATCTTTCCTAGCATCAGGGTCTTTTCAAATGAGTCAGTTCTTTGCATCAGGTGGCCAAAGTATTGGATTTTCAGCTTCAACATCAGTTCTTCTAATGAATATTCAGGACTGACTTCCTTTAGGATGGACTGGTTGGATCTCCTTGCTATCCAAAGGACTCTCAACAGTCTTCTCCAACACCACAGTTCAAAAGCATCAATTCTTCAGCACTCAGTCTTCTCTATAGTCCAACTCTCACATCCATACACAACTACTGGAAAAACCAAAGCTTTGACTAGACAGACCTTTGTTGGCAAAGTAATATCTCTGCTTTTTAATATGCTGTCTATGTTGGGCATAGCTTTTCTTCCAAGGAGCAAGTGTCACAATGGTAGGACAAAGGCCTGAATAGGAGAAGACTAGATAGCAAATGTAGGAAGCATTACTGCACAAGTAAGCAAAGAAATGGTGTGGGTGGAGAGGGAAAGGGTTAAAAGAAGATACTGTATTTCCTAAAGAGTCTATGTTGGGCATAGCTTTTCTTCCAAGGAGCAAGTGTCACAATGGTAGGACAAAGGCCTGAATAGGAGAAGACTAGATAGCAAATGTAGGAAGCATTACTGCACAAGTAAGCAAAGAAATGGTGTGGGTGGAGAGGGAAAGGGTTAAAAGAAGATACTGTATTTCCTAAAGTGGAAGAAATAATAATGATAATTTCTGATATATATGAAAACCATATATCAGAAAACCATACATTTTTGCAAGGAATTCAAATCAAGGCCAAGATGATCTAAAGGCAGAAGACACTGGACATAGCACTCCCTTTGCAGGACTCTGTGAGTCCCCAAAATAGGACACTGAAAAGGAAAGGATGGTCATTTAGATTCTAACAGTAAGGTCCCAGATGAGTTACTACTCTGGTCTTTCTTCACCCTGAGCTTCTGTCCAGCCAACTCCCATAAATATCTATACCCCCTTTCTTTGACCTTGGACAATTTATTTGACCTCACTGAATTCCAGGTTTCTCATTTGTATAAGAGAAATAATACCTAATAGCTGTCCTTAAGCTAAAAGAGATAAAAAGCATTAAGTGTATTAAGGCATTCAATAAATGCCAATTCTCTTCCCTACCTGCCTCCAATCCTGCCTCTTCTTCCCAAAGATAACTGGCCCATCTTTTCATTGTTTCCCAGTGAGTTTATCACTGGCATTTTGGGTAGATCAATTCTTCCTTATTTGGAACTGTCTCAAACATTAGAAGATGTTAACATTTCTGACCCCTGTCTATTAAAGGCTAGTAGAATCTCACATTCCTTGTGATAACCCAAAACTAACCTCTACATGGATTTCTAATGGGGGAAAGTAAAAAGAAACTAAAGAGCCTCTTGATGAGGGTGAAGGAGAGTGAAAAAGAGGCTTAAAACTCAATATCAAAAAAAACTAAGATCATGGCATTTAGTCCCATCATTTCAGGGCAAATAAGTGGGGACAAGGTGAAAGCGTGACAGATTTCTTCCTGGACTCTAAAATAACTGCAGATGGTGACTGCAGCCATGAAATTAGAAGATGACTGCTTCTTGACAGGAAAGCTATGACAAACCTCGACAGTATATTAAAAAGTAAAGACATCACTTTGCCAACAAAGGTCTACATAGTCAAGACAATGGGCTTTCCAGTATGGATGTGAGAGCAGGACAATAAAGAAGGCAGAGCATGGAATAACTGATGCTTTCAAACTGAGGTGTTGGAGAAGACTCTTGAGAGTCCTTTGGACAGCAAGGAGATCAAACCAGTCAATCTTAAAGGAAATCAACCCTGAATACTCTGTGGAAGGACTAATGTTGAATCTGAAGCTCCAACACTTTGGCCACCTGATGCGAAGAGCTGACTTATTAGAAAAGATCCTNGACTCTTGAGAGTCCTTTGGACAGCAAGGAGATCAAACCAGTCAATCTTAAAGGAAATCAACCCTGAATACTCTGTGGAAGGACTAATGTTGAATCTGAAGCTCCAACACTTTGGCCACCTGATGCGAAGAGCTGACTTATTAGAAAAGATCCTGATGATGGGAAAGACTGAAAGCAGAAGGAGAAGAGGGCAACAGAGGATGAGATGATTGGATGGCATCACTGATTCAATGGACCTGAACTTGGGGAAATTCCAGGAGATGGTGAGGGACAGGGAAGCCTGATGTGCTGCAGTCCATGGGGCAGCAAAGAATCGGACATGACTTGGCAACTGAATAACGAAAACAGATTCTCACATTCCTTGTGATACCAAAAACTAACCTTTACACAGATTTTTCTAAAAGCTTTTAGAAATGTTCAACATTGCCTTGCTTTTAATTGATATGCTTTTCCCCCACCTCAATGGTAGATAAAATACACACAAATGAAATGGTTAAAGAAACATATAAAACATCATGTGATTTTTTTCAAAACAGATCTTAGGTTGGAAGGTATTTCTTGTTAATTAATTCATTAACTCAGTAAGTTAACTGTTAAAATCCCAGTTCTTCTACTTACTGGCTGTGACAGTGGTCAAGTTACTGAATCTCCTTATGGATTAGTTTCCTCATTTGTAAAGTGGGACCAATAATAATACCCACCTTATAAAGTTCTTGTGAGGAGTAGCACTTAGAAAAATACCTGGCACAGAGAAGGCATTATAATATCTGCTATTATTATTACATATAGCTTAATGAGGAAAGAGCCATTGATAAAATAGTAATGCAAATATGCAAAGCTGTAACTCTGATAAGATAGAGTTTGAAAGCTTCCCAGAGGAACAACTGGAATGGAGAGCTGAAGAATGGATAGTTATTACCAGGTTAAAAAAAAGATTTCAGGAGAGAAAACTAGTTATGTAGTCAATAAATATTCACTGGGTGCCTTCTATGTGTAAGGCATTTTTCTGGGTCTTGGAACAGACAGTTAGAAGTGTATGTGTGGGTTCTTGTTTTAGATGGGAATGTTGTGGAAAGAGACCAAAGTGAGGGAGTGAGCAAGTAAGTGGCTCCCAGGCAGGAGTATTTCAGGGCCGCAAGTCCAAAAGCCTGTGGTAGGAAACAGCTTGTGCTGAGGACATAAATGGCTTTGTGGTCAATTTGCTTAAATCTCATTTTGTTTAACCATTTAATTTTATATGATTTTAATTCTATCTACAGCATCTAAAGAGATGCTCAGTTAAGCTTTGCTCAGTTCTGACTGTAGCTGGAGAGAACACAAGGGAATGGAGAGGGCTGCATTAAAAAGATTAAGCTGGATAAAAGTAGGGCCAGATCTAGAAGATTTGAATGTCAAGTTATAGAACTTAGATTTGACTTTGAAGTTAATTGGAAATTATTAAATGAAAAAATTATGCTCAATTATGTTCAAGTATGTTGATGTCATTAGGAATTAATGAGGTTGTTCCTACATTAAAACATGACTGCTTTTTTTCCCTAACATGGCCAAGTAAAAGAGATAGAAACCCAGTTGATTCTGACTAAGGCACACAGAAATTACATTCCTTGACCATTTTTACTTAAGAAGTAGCAAAAGAAAAGACTACATATTGTTATCTATGCAATGTGTTACCTCAAAAATTATTTTGATGATCATTCAGAAGATAGTATCACAGTCTCTTCAAGTGATATCTGTTGAATAGAATAAAAAAAGCAAGCTGGTAGGATTTCACTGGTGGGACTAAAACATTAAGGACAAACACAACACCATTTCCTTTATAATAGAAAGGTATCTCTAAAGTGGGTAGAGTATGAAAAGAGGGTGATGAAGGGGCTTTAGTAGTGATCTATAAAATGATAGGGTTGGACTACATTGATAACTAACGTTCTTTTCTAGCTCTAAATTTTATGATTATTGTGTATGACAAAAACATAACATCTAATAGGACTATATGTTTCTACCTTTATATTCCTCCTTATCTCTTGCCCTGTGCTTGGTATATAGTTAAGTTTTCAAAACATCTGATTAATGAATACATTAATTAATGAGTTATAAAAAGTAGACATGGAATTCAAAAAAGCAATATAGCCATTTTTGGCAAACACATACTATACTTCTCTTAAGAGAACCAACATACCACAGCAAAGTAAAATGGTTGGCAATAAGAAATCATAATGAGGACCCTGAGGCATCAAAAAAAAGTTAAATAATGTGCCCAATTTCTTTAAAAACTTAGGAAAATGAGATCATTTTTATGTTAATTGTTGAAGATGGTTAAAACACTATCACTTAAATAAGTGTAACGTTCAATTTTCTGGGAGAATGACTTACACAGAGAGCCTCATTCTTCTGTTATGTTTAAGGAAGCGGTGTTAAAACATTCTCTTCAATAGTTGCAAGTTAATATAAACCAAATTGAACAGGCAAATCCTCATCTTATATCTAGCTACTGTTTTCCTAGATAAAATTTAAGCCAGTTAAGTCAAAGATCGTATGAACATATAATAAATTTTACTTAATTCATCAACTGCAGGTACTGATACCATCTTCAAAAGAAATCAGATCATGTGATGTGCCACATCTTGTTCTTCTCCAACGACTTTCCAGCATATGAATTAAATGCAAACTCTTTACCAGGTCCTATAGGATCTATACCTTGTTCCTGTCTAATGTTACCCTCCCTCTCCACTACTGTTTCAGTCTCACTGTCCTTTTCAGTGTTTGTTCAACACCTCAGTCTCATTTTGGCCTAACTTTCTCTTCTCTCTGCCTGGCAGGCTCTATCTTCAGGTATTTACAAATCTTAATATCTCAGTTCATCATTCAGGTCTTTGTTCAAATGTCACTTCATAGAGGTTTTCCCTAAAGATTTCATTCTAAACTGTATTACCCTGCCCTTGCCTCTCTAATTTCTTATCAGTTTTATTTTCCTTCCTAGTATATAAACTACTTGGAAAATATATATTATTTGGTTACAGATTTATTGGTTAGTTCCCTTCTAAAATGCAAGCACTATAAGAACTGTAACTTCATCTGCACTCCAGAAACTAGAAAAGGGCTTGTCATATATTTAGAAAGTTTTACATACTTGTTGAATAACTGAATGAATGAACTAATGAAGATTTTCAAGATATGTGTACAAAAACTATACGCAGAATAGTGGATATAGTATTCAACCATTTGTATTTTCAAGACATATACATACTTGTATGTGTGTGGGCTCTCTAAGGAAGAGAACACAAGAAATTGATAATACAGTTGCTTGATGTAGGAAAATAATTGACAAGCATGTTTACTTTCTCCTTATATTCTTTTGTACTATTTTGGTTTTTGGAATACTTTTTCTTGAGTTGTTATTCTATAAATAGAAATGTGCTAAGCAATTTACATACTTATTTAATCTCTGTAACAACCCTATGATATAGGATTTTATATTATAGGATATGATGCAAAATCATACCTATTTTATATAGAGAGAAACTGTAATACAGAGAGGGTAAGTTGACTGGCTGAAGTCACATTATTGGAAGCACAAGACATGAAATTTGAACTCTGACCGACAGAACCTAAAGTTCAAGTATTTAATCATCCTCTCCATAACAAGATAAATATATAACTCGAATTAGGTGGATATGGTGATAATTAGTAATAATGAACAGTGGCTATCATTTGAGTACACTCTGTATGTCAGGCATTATGATAAACATTTGACATTCATTGTCTCATTCAGTCCTTAAAATATAAAGTAGACTCTATTACTGTCTCCAATTTACAAAAACAGAGACTTAGTTTTCGGATAAGGAGTTTTTCCAAAATGACATGCAATTAAATGAGAACCCAGAATGTGAATCCAGGTCCAAATCTACAATCCATGTTCTTAGCAGCTATGCTCTACTGGAATCAAAACGAAAGGCTTTCAAAAAATGGAGCAGACATGTTGTATAAATTTTCTTGAAGGTGTGGAGTAATACAGTTATATATTATTTCTTAAATACAAATTTAAATTTGAATTTGATTCAGATTCCATAAATATTTTTTTAGGACCAGGAACTACCTTCCACTTTATCATGTACAGTCTCTACGTAACTTAAACCTCTTATTGGAAATAACTTGAGTGTTAGAGCCACTGATTCTAGTAACTTGCAAGCATCAAGGAAGAATGAAAATTTTGAATAGAGGGAAGGGCAGTACTAACATCTGGACTGTTTTTTTCCTCCTAGTTTTCAGAGTTGACAGCGTAAAAGTCATTTTATTGTGTACCTTAATTGATTCAAGGTATATTTAGAGTGGAACAAGATACATTTTAAAATGAAAACTTTGTGTATTTGAAAATAATTGTTTAGTAATAGAAGAGGAGACAATTTCTACCGTTAAAAGGCAGATAAGCTTTGTGTACTGAAACAAACAATTCCTACAAAATAGTAGAAAGTTAATAAAAAGCAGTATCTAACCTTTGGATTTCATGTTCTCTGGCAACAAAGTTCATAAATATTTAGCAAAATCCGAGGTGGTGTCGCTGACCATGGTAGAATAACACTATCAACTGAAACCTGTTGAATGTCTAACACATCCTACCTGGTTGTTAAAAATTAGTAACCTATACACTATACAACACAAATTTTCAATTCTGGCCAAATAATGTCATAAACAGCAGTCAGCCTTGACTTCTCTGAAACGGAGTGCCTAACGAACACTCCTCAAGGCGAATCTCGCAGAAATTTAAGAAACGATGGTAGAAGAACTGATTCTCAGTGCTTTAAGTAGTTTTCATTTGCAGAGCATCAACTACCAGTATCTCTTTCATAGCCTGGCTGATCCTCAGCAAACCCATTAGTCACTGTTGGCAGGTTTTATATTGATGCTACAATTGGGGCTCGGGGAAGGTTCCCAGCAGATCTTTGACAGGTTAACAGCAGAACCTCGCTGGACAAAAAGCTTGCAAGTTGGTGAACCAAGGCTCCTCATCTGATAGTTAAGCCTAGAGTTATACTTCAAAACACTCTGTATATGGAGTCCTGAAGGAACTTTGCACTGTAAGGTACTGAACAGTTAGTGTTCAACCAAGGTCTGGGAAAAGAGCCAGGATGCCCTTTAAAATTTCCGATTTCCTCAGAATTTCAGGTAGGAGATCCCTGATCTTCCTGCTGAGCCGTCGAGGACTCTCGTTCAGGCAGAGCCACATTCTAGTGCGTTCTCAAGTTCCTTCTTCCTTTCTCTTTCTCCCCAAGGAACCGTAACCAGGCCCACCCGCAACCCTACCCCATCGCCGCACTTAACGCTTCCGTGTTTGTCAACAAGCCCACTGGGTCCTCTATTCCTGAGGCGGCGGGACCTCTCCGCTTCCAGCGAGATAGGTTATCCAAAAAAAGTTTCCGAGACCAGTTTTCTCCTCTAGCCTTACACTCACCTCAGGCTCAAAAAGTTTCACTCGAATGTCCGCCACCCGGCTATTCAAACTCAGCCTCGAGATTCAAACTCAAGCCAGCTTCCTCAGCGCCTCTTTTCATTGGCTTCCGTTTTCGTGACGTCACCACGCAGGACGTGGCCGTGGCGCGCTGCAGATTGGCTCCGGGCGTCTTAGCCGCGCGGAGCACTAGAAGCTGCCTAACTCCGCGTCACCGTGGCAACGCGGAGGCTGTTTCCGGAGGCGTTGGCCGAGGTGGGCGGGGTTAGGCTGCAGCTGCAGGTGGGAGGCAGACACCTGGGATCTTCAGGAAGCCTTCCGACCGCGGGCACGGGCCCGGTTCCTGGGTTCAGGGTGTGAGTGAGACGAGTGCGGGCAGGGCTTGGCCATTCCCTCTGCTAGGGGGAGAGGCGGAGCCTGTTGGGTATGGATTAATGGGTTTTGGGTGTTTATTTTCTCCTTTTCTCTATTAAGCAAATGAGGCCTCCAAGGCACAGGCCCATGATCTGGAAGCTATAGGGGCCTGTTCTTTCCAGCCACTTTCACGTGGACACAGCTGGGGTCAATTAATCTAAATTAATCGAAAGTCCAGGACTTTTGGTTTGAGGGCCCAGGCTTCACTGCTCAGGAACTCCAGGCTCATTCCCTTAGTGCCTGCTGAATGTGAAACTATTTGCTGTATGACTGTTTTTCCATTTCTTTCTAAGATGGCATTACAAAATAAATTTATTCAAATTTATTGGCCTAGTTCCTTATTGGATGCAGTGGGCTTTTAAGTCCTGGCTTGTAGTTAGAATCTTAGAATGTAACTATAAAAAGAAAAGTATATATATATCTGGAAAAAAAATGGCAGATGTGTTTGCTAAGAGAATTCATCGTTTATTTCTCAGAATATTTTTAATAGTATGAACTGAATTTTTGTTATTTTTATGTTACTATTGTTGTATCCATTCATTCAATTGTACATTTTAAGGACATAATAGCACACAGTTGAGTCAAACTCCTGGCCCTCTTGGAGCTTATGTTCTACAGGATGGCACACCACCAAATGTAGTGTTATAAGTGAACAATGTAGGGGAAACCCTCATATTATAGGCATTTATTTCCTATTTAAGAAAATCAGAAGCACTTTGTATTGTATATGATGCATAATATATGATTATTTCTGAGCATTGGATAGAGCATCAATAAAGCTAATTGCTGGCTGTACTAAATGGATCTTAGCTAATGAGATGGTGATTTGTATGGTGATTGGTTTGGTAGTAAAACTGAGGCGGCTTTTTGTTTTGTTTCAAATATACACTCACTCTGTGGTACTTTAGCTTTGATGTCCCGGGCATTTTATTAATTGTATATATATTATCTAACCACTTCCAAGTTTCAAAAGAGCTCATGAGATGTATATACTATTTATTTTACTGAAAAGAAAACTGAAGTTTTCAGAAAATCTCTTAAGAAAAATATTTCTTTTGAAGGGTACAACCCAGCCAATTCAGAATGGAGTCACTTGTTTCTGAAATACTTTCTAGATTAAGTGATATTAAGATGATATCCTAATCTAGTCTGAAAATAGGCATGTTTTACTGATTCCTTGTAAAATTGTACTGATCATTGCGAAAGAAGTGTTTAAATTTCTTCCTTTTTGATAGCCACATTGTATAAGGCTGAACCAATTTCACGGGTGTTTTTACACCTAATCTAGTGCTTATTTTACATTTAAATTCTGCATCACACTTGCCATTTAATAGAGTTCAGATTATGAAGTTCATATTTTTAAGGAATTGTCCATATGTCTTAAGGAGTAAGAGATATTTTAACGTTACAATCAATGTCATTACTCTGGCAGCTGGCTTCTCTTTAGTTGGCAAGTTATTAAGGAGTGTAATAGAAAGGATAGGAAACTGGTGTATTTTGTAACGAAATGAAGGCAAAAGAACCAAAATCTTTCAAACACGTAGTGCTAAGGAGACAGAAATTCCCACCTTTCGTTAGGAAATAAGAGTATAACTAACTGCCGTCTTTTAGAACACAGAAATTTAACATAGGTTTAGAGTAAACTGAAAAGAGTGGAGAAAAGACAAAATGGAAAGTTAGATTTGAAGTTGCATCAGACATTAAAAAAAAAGTAAAAGTGAATTTAAAGCTGGCAATGGTTAGGAGTTTATATCTCACTCCACCCCCAGGAACACCCTTTGGAGCCCGAGCGCCTGCAGGACCCTTTGGCAGCTGGGGACTGGAAGCAACGGAACCAAAGGCAGACGGTCCTCGGTTGCTGGGGCGGACGTGGGCCCAATCTGTCCGTTCCCGCAAGTTTCCCCCAGGGCTGGGACCTGGGCGAGCGGCAAATTCAGATTTTCCCGGATCGTAGTGTTCGTCGCGGGCCCGAGTTGGAGGCTAACTGGGAAGTCTTCGTTCCTCAGGTGAGGAGAAGGTGGTCGAGTCCCGGGAGCTCTTTTGGAACCCGCTCCACGCCTGTGGGGGAACTTCCAGGGGACGACGGATTCGCCCAGCGCAAAGGAAACTCGCGCCTCTGGTCTCACGCTTAACTCTCCTCAGCATTCATTCATACCGAGTTCAGAAGTTTCTAAACAGTTGCCCTCGTCCGAGTGTAATTCTTACGCAAAAGAATGGATTTTTTTTTTTTTTTTTCCCCCTCCTTCTGCTTTAGGACCTTTTCCACGTTTTCTGCGTTCGGTCGCCAGTCTCCAGGTCGACTTTTTGGCCTTAGGAATTAAATTTCCAAAGAGTTTTCTCTGCAGGGGGAGCTGACTGCCAATGGTGGTAATTGGTAGTACCACTGAGGAAGTAGTTTTCAAAGGTATTGCTCACCTTTGTGTTCCCACGTTTAAAAGAGTAAACCTGGCTAATTCCGTGGTCTCAGCAGTTTAGACTGAATTTTGCTGGCAGGCAAAAGTTAAATGGCTTACCTAGAAAACCACAGAGTTGGCCCTAGAGTTTAGATTTCCTGACATCCTGCTTCTTTACTGTAAACAGAGGGAGCTTAAAACTATCTTAAATCTTTTAGGGTGGCTGGTTCTTAGCAGACTGCAGGAGTGCTCTGAGTTACTTGGTAGGAGATTGGGCTGCAGAAGAGAGGGGATTCCCTTTAGAGCTTGCCCCCTTCCATTTTTAGGGGCATATTAAAAAACACAACCAAAGAGGAAGGTTAATTATTGAAATGTTTCCTCTATGCTTACTCAGATTAGTAGCCAGTTCATGCATAATAAACTTTACAGGCTTTGTACTTTGAATATATTTGAGTAAATACAAAGAAATTGATTGCTGTTGAAAACTTCTTTTATTAAATCCTACTTGCCTTTCCCTGCATGGTTCTGATTCTGATATTGGAATTGATTGACTTTTTTATTTGTTTGATTGCTTGTTTTGTTAAAAAATTATCAAAATCTGAACATCCAGTTTAGATTGTTTACATTTATTGGATAGGCAAAATAATAGAAAAAGTTTTGGTTGTATTGTTTAAATACTCCAGATTCCAGTATTGAGGGCTGTACAGTTACGGTGTCTTCTCTTGGGTGCCACACTGTATACTGTGTTTCCAGGTGGAGTAGACCAAGCAGTAGGATATTGGCTCCTTAAAAAAGATGAGTCTAATTCATGGCATGCTAAAAATACATAGTCAGTGTAATCAATTACATGACTATTAAATAAAGCCAGTGGGCTAGGTTTATAGGTTAAGATGAAAAATTCTGGGGAAAGAATGCTGGTGTTACAGTTCTAGCTTTATGACTCTCCAACTTTGTGACCTTTTGCAGATTACTTCTCTGTTTTCTCCTCTGTAAAATGGAAATAATAATAGTAGCTACCTCTAAGTGTTGGAGTAAGGATTGAATGAGTTAGTACATGTAGTGTGCCTAGACTAATAAGTGGTAGTTAGTAAGTGCTCAATAAATGTTAGCATTTATTTTGAAATATGTTAGAAATGCCAAGTTAGAGCATAATTTGGCTGTGTAAACTTTCTGGATTATTTTGAAATATGTTAGAATTGCCAAGTTAGAGCATAATTTGGCTTGTGTAAACTTTCTGGAAGCATAAGGCATAATTCATAATCTGGCTAATTTGTTAACTGCTCAACAACTAAAATTGTTATACTGTTATATAACATTATATAGCATTTATATATATAATTGTTATACAGATGTTATACTGAACATCTAAAATTAAAACACTCATTTAACAAATTTTTTTGGAATAGTTTTTCTGTGTCATATGCAACATAATTATGTGAATTATGTCTTTGGTACAGTTGACATATTATCTTCACGGTTACATCTTATGGATACTATATACAATATCAAATATATATTTTTATTTTACAATTATTACATGTGGTTGATTTTTCAGCATCATTCTTCATTTTCTATTGCAAAAGGAAGTTAAGGCATATTTAAGCAAAATTTATCTTTCTTAGCTATTTTGAGAATGTGATTTTTCGTAGGGTTAGGGAGACAGGTGAAATTTTCTACAGCAAGGTTTGATACAAACATTAATTCTGTAGAATCTGGAATTTATCCAACCATTTTCCCCCCCCCTAGAAAACACATAGAGAGCACCTAGTATGTATCTAACTTTGTGGCTATAAAGATGTGGTTCTTACTTCTAAGTAACTCATAATTCATGAGGAAGGAAGAGTAGTGCTAAATTGTTATTTATTGTAATAGTGTCAGAAATGTTGTTTGCAACCACAAACAACATTTGGAGTAAAGAGCATAATATTTTCAAAAGGTATTCTGTTAGTATCTTTCATAAATTATGTTTTTTCTTCATTTTAAAGAGTAAAGCATTACAGAATAAAACGGAGCAAGTTAGAGGGGAAAAAAAGAATGTATCAGTTATTCACTTGATTTTATGTTGGGGGCAGGGAGCAGACAATTAAAACAGTGTTGGATGTGAAATGTCAAAGTGTGTTCAGTGGAATGTTTATAAAGTATAGTTTAAAATGATATATATGTCACTGATACAGGGCATGGTGAGATGATTTTGTCAAAAATTATCCATGACAAAGTATAAGGTTTTTTTTCATAGACTGATAACCTCTTTTCCTTTTCAGTTGTACATGCATAGCCTTTTTTCAGTTTCTCAAAGTTAAATTGAAAATTAAGATTTAGCATTATGTGAAAAACAATTAAAAGAGTTTGAAATTAAAGAACCTGTGAATCTAAAACAGAATGATATTTATAATCCCTTAAGCTATCTAGATAGATTTTTCAGATTAATGGTTTTGATGCATTGAACCCGTTCTTTAAACTTAATTAGAATTCAAAAAAGCATATTTCAGAAAATGATGATTAATAAGTATTCATATCTCTGATGGTTAAAACGTTAATGGTCTTAGAAGAGCTTATCTGCTGCTGCTGCTGCTAAGTCACTTCAGTCGTGTCCGACCCTGTGCGACCCCATAGATGGCAGCCCACTAGGCTCCTCTGTCCCTGGGATTCTCCAGGCAAGACTGTTGGAGTGGGTTGCCATTTCCTTCTCCAATGCATGAAAGTGAAGTTGCTGAGTTGTGCCTGACTCTTAGCGACCCCGTGGACTGCAGGCTACCAGGCTCCTCCGTCCATGGGATTTTCCAGGCAAGAGTACTGGAGTGGGTTGCTATTGCCTTCTCTGTAGAGCTTATCAGGCCACATTAAAAATTATATTTTCAGATAGTCTCTGGGGTTCTCTTGAGTTCCTTGCCTTATGTAAGGAGGGTAGTCATCTTCACTTGTTTGAAGTGATGAGTTTTATATATTTTTCATGTGGTAAATGTTGCACACTAATTTGCTTTCCCNTGTAGAGCTTATCAGGCCACATTAAAAATTATATTTTCAGATAGTCTCTGGGGTTCTCTTGAGTTCCTTGCCTTATGTAAGGAGGGTAGTCATCTTCACTTGTTTGAAGTGATGAGTTTTATATATTTTTCATGTGGTAAATGTTGCACACTAATTTGCTTTCCCCCAAGTATTATAACAGTCATTTTTTAAAAAATCCAACAATCATGATTTTAATTTTTTTCTAGATTTGTTGATCTACAGAATGCTTCGATACCCATATTTTTGTAGAATCCATAAAAATTTTCTTTCATGCTGGTTGGAATCTGGCATATTTAATTTGCGTGTCTGGCCAAAAAAAATACATGCTACAGCAGAAACATATAATGAATATGAAGCCCAGGAGGAAACAGATCAAACTGGAGTTCAGGAGTTACACAGATCTCAAGATAGAGATTCTGGAGTGATGACTAAGTTACATATTCCAGTGATGGTGGATGAAGTTGTTCATTGTTTGGCACCACAAAAAGGGCAGGTAAGTTGATTAATCTTATATTTTCTAACACTTTTTACTTGAAATACAATTCACTTAATGTTCACATTTAAGTGGTTTTTAGTGTATTTACAAGGTTATATAATTATCACCACTGTCTAATGCAAGAACATTTTTATTATCCCAATAGGAAACCCTAAACCCATTAGCATTCACTCCCCATTGATTCCCTTCTCCTTGTGCCTGACAACCTTCTAATCTATTTTTTGTCTATATGGATTTGTCTGATCTGGACATTTCATATCAATGAATTCATACACTTTGTGATCTTTTCTTCCTGACTTTTACTTAGCATATTTTCAAGATTTATCCATGTTGTGGTGTGTGTCAGTAATTATTCTTTTTATTCCTGAATCATTCCATTGTATGGATATGACTTTTTTTTAATCGGTTCATCAATAGAAAAGGTTTACGTTTCCATGTTTAGACTACTCTGAAATGCTGCTATGAACATTCATGTAAAAGTTTTTGTGTGAACATATATTCATCTTTTGGGCATGCGCCTTGGAGTGGATGCTGGGTCATATGCTAACTCTATGCCTAACTTTTTGAGAATCTGCCAAACTGTTTTCCAGAGTTAGTTAGTTTCATCAAATAACAGTTTTAAAAGGAGAAGAATGTTATGTTCTATGTGGTTAGGATATGAAAACGAAATTCTATTGTAGCTTCTTGAGAATTTTAATCTCTTTTTAGGAATGACTGGAGAACAAAGGTGGAAATTTCAATTCCCGTTCTGTTTGCTTAGGCTGAGTTTTCAGCTACCCTTCTGTCTTACTGAGAATTCTCCAGAGAAATAGGACCAACAGAATGTGTAGGGGAGGTGTGAGTATATATGTAGTTATTAAGAGATTGATTGATTTTAAAGAATTGCCTCAAATGATTATAGAGGGTTGGTAAATTCTGAATTTCCATCATAGGCTGGCAGGCTGGAGACTCACTCAAGACTTCCAGTTTGAGTGCAAAGACAGTTGACTGGAAGCATTTCTCCCTGTTCCAGGGAGGGCAGTGTTTGTTCTATTAAGGCTTTCCAGTGATTGGATGAGACCAACCCATTTTTTGGGAGGATAATCTACTTTACTCAGTCCAGCAATTTAGATGTTAATCTGAGTTTAACTTAATTGTTATCTGAATGTTAAGCTTAAATTTTATCTGAACCCTAGTTAAATGTTTTCTGCTAGTAGCAAAAACCAAATATTTATTTTGCAGTAACTCATGAAGTAGAGAAATAACCAAAGGAAAACAAACCCCATAAAATCTCCTCCTAATTCAGGATTTTATCTGCCCTTTTTCAAAAACCAAGTGGAATAAAATTAGGCAATTCTACAACTTGACCTACCCTGCTGTTTCATTGTTTAAGTTCCTGATAAATATAATGTTGGTTTGTTTTTACATTTCTATTGTTCTGATTTGAGTTGAGTTTTCTAGTTACTTTTTATTGAAAGTTTAATTTTATGAATGTTATTTTTGAGAACTTTAATGTGAGGTACACTTAGAGACAGTGTTACTTCTTACCTTTTCTGCTGTCTGGCAGATAGCTTTATTCACTATTCCCTTAATCTTCAAGTAATAAAGAACTGCTGACAGTCCTTGGACAGGAAAGGTCTTCATTCTTCCAGAGTCCATTATTTGCTGCTTTTCTTTCTGAGCCTTTTCTCCAAAATCATATTCCTTTGCAAACTATGAGTCATACATTCAACTGTATCAATCACCCACTTAATTACTGTTTTTCACATCACCTTCAATGATAAATTTACAAATGAAACTTTGGATCATAATAAGAACATTCAAAAAAATCTACATGTAGTTTTGAGTGAGGCCTTGATCACTAATAATTAATAATTATTTCCTTTTCTTTGATATTTAAAAGATGCTTACTTAAAATGATTGGTTTTGGGAATTTCTTCTGTATCATAGCCTATTCACTACATATTAATTGTGCAAATATTTATGAGTTTGAATTAAAAAAGAATTGCTCTTATCTTTGTCTTCCTTAGGGCTTCCCTGATAGCTCAGTTGGTAAAGAATCTGCCTGCAATTCAGGAGACCCTGGTTCGATTCCTGAGTTGGAAAGATCTGCTGGAGAAGGGATAGGCTACCCACTTCAGTACTCTTGAGCTTCCCTTGTGGCTCAGCTGGTAAAGCATCTGCCTGTAGTGCGGGAGACCTGGGCTCAATCCCTGAGTTAGGAAGATCCCCTGGAGAAGAGAAAGACTACCCATGGGGTCACGAAGAGTCGGACACAGCTGAGCGACTTTCACTTTCACTTTTTCTCTTCCTTGGGAGTTACTTTTTGTGACCTCGTGGACTGTAGCTCACCAGGCTCCTCTGTCCATGGAATTATACAGGCAAGAATACTGCAATGGGTTGCCATTTACTTCTCCATGGAATCTTCCTGACCCAGGGATTGAACCCAGGTCTCCTGCACTGCAGGGAGACTCTTTACTGACTGAGCCACCAGGGAAGTGTTGGGAGATACAGAAGGAATTAAGCAAATTATAATTCTTTCTCCTTTCCCATTTTTCATTATTTTGTATTCTGGGTGAATAATTTTTTTAAGAAAGTACTACTTGTTCTGAAGACATTCTTCTTGCTCTTGAAGATGTTTTAGTATAGGCTACCTTGATCAGTCTTTTATTCCTAATTTCTGAAAGCTGGAGACAGTAAGCATGATCCTGTCTAGCTGAAGATGATAGCAGTTCAGAGGATATAGGAGGCTTGTTCTTTGCCCAATAGTGTTGCTAATGTAGCTTGGTGCCGTGAGGGTTTCTGTAAGAGTGATAAGTTATGAGGGACATGATGGTCATGCAAGGACTAGTACCAGTAGCTATGTAATTTCCTTCAAGTAGCTTACTGTGGCTCTGCCTCTGATTCCTCATCTGTGAAATGAAGTACAACCTGTCTCATATGGTCATTATGAGGGTTAAATGAGTTCATTTATTTAAATTGCTTAGAATGATACCTTCTGAGTAGTATAAGCTCAGTAAACATCAGCTGATACTATTATGGGGATTAAAAAGGATCAGCATTAGCTAAATACAATAATATTCAAGAGAATATGTAAAATAGATAGCTAATGGGAAGTTTCTTATAACACAGGGAGCTCAAACTGGTGCTCTGTGACAACCTAGAGGGGTGGGATGGGGTGAGGTATATGGGAGGATTAGGAGGGAGGGGACATATGTATACTTATGGGTGATTTATATTGTTGTATGGCAAAACCCAACATAACATTGTAAAATGTAAAAATTAAAAAAAACATCATGGAAAAAAGGAGAAAAATGCTAGGAGACAGCAAAAGTGGAAATAAGTAAGTAAGTAAGTAAAGTCACTCAGTCGTGTCTGACTCTTTGTGACCCCGTGGACTACAGCCCACCAAGCTCCTCAGTCCATGGGATTCTCCAAGCAAGAATACTGGAGTGGGTTGCCATTTCCTTCTCCAGGGGATCTTCCCGACCCAGGAATCGAACCCAGGTCTCCCGCATTGGAGGCAGACGCTTTAACCTCTGAGCCACCAGGGAAGTAAAAGTACCAACAAAGATGAAACAAAGATGAAACCAACATGTTTGCAGCTGGAAGGTGCTGTTTCATCTGCCTTGAACCATTCTTCAGGTCTTGAGTTAAATTTCACTTTCTCAGGGAAGCTTTTTGAGAGCCTACAGAGGTGGATCGTCTCCTGGTTAGCACATTCATGGAGTCATACAATTTTCTTTCATAGCATTTATAATTTTTTTAAAAATGAGATTATTTGTTCAGTGGATGTCTTTCCTAGCAGACTGCCCTCCATGAAAGTCATGGACATGTTGATCTTGTCTACCATTATACTTGCAGGGCCTAGCATAAACACTGCAACATGATGGATTTGCAATGATTTTTAAGGCAATGGATAACAGTCAGAGTAAATTGGAGCGCAGATGTGAGGAACAGATAAAAGGAATATCCCACAGGTACTAAGGGAGCCTCTCAGGCTCAGGACTTCTGTATGATTCCAGCCTCAGTGTGGCAGGCCCAGTCTGATGAAGTAGCTGGAGAAATCTGGTAAAGGAACAGATAGGAGGACTGAGAAAATGAGCTGGTATCTAATTGATGCAGAATAGATTATGATAAATGTCAGTCTAAGATTGTAAGGTTGGGTTTCTAAATACTCAAAATAAGTGTTTTATCTATTTTGATATTCTAACATTTAATATTTCATTGTTACTTGATTTGCTGAAGTTGTCATGGTACAAGGTATAATTTTCTTTATAAAAGTGCATTATACTCCGTATAATAGATTTTCCCTAACATCAATAGCAGCATTTCACTTGTTTTACTTTAAATCTTTATAATCTTTAAATAGAGATTGAGCATAAAAGAGAAAATCCTGGGGCTATAGATTTACTTTCTTTAAATATTAAAAGCTGATCAATCACAGAAAGAAGGAGCTTATTTTGTTTGACCTCAAATTATTGAGAAAGTTAGGAACCTCTATAAATAGAGACAGGCCCTGTACCATAGCACATATATGAAGATGGATTTTTTCCCAAAAAAAGGACTATGTAAATTTCAGATGAAATGGACTGTGTCGACATGGAGTTGTTTCCTCTCCTTTATTTTTAAACATATAGCTTTCTTGGAAACAGATTTTTATTTTAAATTTTATTCTACCTTTGTTATTTGAAAAATGTTTCTGTTTTAAAGCATCATGGAGCTAGTTAAGTGACCTTTGTTATCAAAATACCTTCAAAAGTGTGATATTTCCAGTGTTGTACTGGTAAATATGTAATACCTGGTCTGTGGGTCAGGGTGGGGTATGGATTTCAAAAAACAAAAACCCCAGTTTATTTTGTTTGCAGGTTTTCATGAAATACAAATTCCTATTATCGTCCATTTCAAGCTAGTAACCTGGTATCATTGAATGTACCATTAGGAAGAAATATGTACAGTTGGCTGTCTCCAACCCGTGTGAATGACACTGGATATGACTCTCACGATTGATGCCATTAGACATCTGTAGGTTATATAATGACAAAAAATTTTGACATTCTGACAATTCTGAAAATTATTATAGTCTATCAATTTTTCCCTTAGCTTATTTGACATTCCCTATTTAAGATCTGTATTTTGTATTTCTCTACTCTGGAAGGTACCATGATATACCCATAGAATACTGTATTCATTTACTTTTTTAGCAGTGACATTCTTTGTTTTCCTCTAATAATCCATCCCAAATATAAAACAGGTTGAAAATGGTATTCTGTAGTGTGACTTTGTTTATATGATTTATTGGTGCTAAAAGCCATAATGCATTATATAACAGTGAGATATTTTGTTGAGTACAAAAACTTTGAAATCAGCATCAGTGTCCTTTTATTTTTTGCACAGTTTGGATTCACATCGATAAATAAATATAAAATGTAACAGTTTGTTTTTTGAAGTTGTCCTGAAATCTCACCTTGATTTTTATTTCTATAGAAGTAGTAAGATAATTTTAATTAAATCAAAAGGGCATTTTAGTAATAAACATATAATTAAAGTTTCAGTACAGCAATAAAGCAGTTATAAATATTTTTGTACCTAATTTCAGACCACCAAAATAAATGAAGCAAAAACTATCAGAATTGAGGGGAGAAAGACAGTGCTATAGTAATAGAGACATCAGTGCCCACTCACAATATTCTATAGAACAACCAGACAGTATAAAGGAATAGAGAACTTAACACGATAAACCAATTGTTTAAGACATATACAGAACACTCTACTCAATATCAGCAACATACACATATCTTGAGTACACATGGCATATTTTCCAGGATAGGACATATGTTAGGCTATAAGTTCAGTCTCAATAGATTTTAAAAGATATTGTTCAGAGTATCTTCTCCAGTCACAATGGGATAAAATTAGAAATCAATAGCAGAATACAATCTAGAAAATTCATGAATTTGTGGAAATTAAATAAAACATTCCTAAACAACCAATAGATCAAAGAAGAAATCACAAGGAAAATTAGAAAATACATAGAGATGAATAAAAACAAAATCACAATATACCAAAACTTAAGTTACACAGTGAAAGAAATCCTAAGGGAGAAATTTATAGCTATAAATACGTAGATTAAAAAAACAAAGTTCTCAAATCAGCAACCTAGCTGTACAACTAAAGGAACTAGGAAAAGAAGAGCAAATGAAACCCAAAGAAAAATGGTTGAGAGGATCAATGAAACCAATCTTCAGGGACCAACAAAATTGACCAGTCAGTTGTTCCATACAAGATTCTTGACCAGCATATAGGTTTTTTTGTTTTTGTTTTTGTTTTTTTCCCTTTTATTTATTTTAATTTTATTTTTTACTTTATTTTACTTTACAGTACCGCATTGGTTTTGCCATACATTGACATGAATCTGCCACAGGTATATAGGTTTTTCAGGAGATGTAAGATGGTCTGGTATTCCCATTTCTTTAAGAGTTTTCCACATTGTCTTATGATCCACAAGTCAAAGGCTTTAGCATAGTCAGTGAAACAGAGGTAGATGGTTTTCTTTAGTTCACTTGCTTTCTTTATCATCCAGTGAATCTTTGCAATTTGATCTCTGGATTGAGAAAGGAGTACAACAAGGCTGTTTATTGTCACTCTGTTTGTTTAACTTATATGCAGAGCACATCATGAGAAATGCTGGACTGGATAAGTTACAAGCTGGAATAAAGATTGCTGGGAGAAATATCAACAACCTCAGATATGCAAATGATGGCACTCTAATGGCAGAAAGTAAAGAGGAACTAAAAACTTCTTGATGAGGGTAAAGGAGTAGAGTGGAAAAGCTGGCTTAAAACTAAATATTAAAAAAAACTAAGATCATGGCATCTGGTCCTAGCACTTCATGACAAATTGAAGGGGAAAAGATGGAAGCTGTGACAGATTTCCTCTTCTTGGGCTCTAAAATCATTGTGGATGGTGACTGCAGCCATGAAATTAGAAGATGATTGCTTCTTGGTGGGAAAGCTATGACAAACCTAGACAGTGTGTTAAAAAGCAAAGACATCACTTTGCCGACAAATGTCCGTATAGTCAAGGCTATAGTCTTTCCAGTATTCATGTGCAGTTGTGAGAGCTGGACCATAAAGAAGGCAGAGTGCTGAAGAATTGATGCTTTTGAACAATGGTGTTGGAGAAGACTCTTGAGAATCCCTTGGACAGCAAGGAGGTCAAACCAGTCAATCTTAAAGGAAATCGACTATGAATACTCATTAGAAGGATTGAGGCTGAAGCTGAAAACTTCAATACTTTGACCACCTGATATGAATAGCTGACTCGTTGGGAAAGACCCTGATGCTGGGAAAGATTGAAGGCAGAAGGAGAAGAGGGCTACAGAGGATGAAATGGTTGAATGGTATCACTAATGTAATGGACATGAACTTGGGCAAACTTTGGGAGATGGTGAGGGCAAGGAGGCCTGGCATGTTGTAGGCCATGGGGTTGCGAAGAGACAGATACAACTTGGCAACCGAACAACAGGAACAAAAAACAATATTGGCAGTCTTAGCTGGAAGGACTAAGAGAGAAAGAGAGAAGACTCAAATTAACAAATTGAAAATGGGGTGATAGCCACCAATTCTACAGAAATAGAAAGGTTTATTTGAGAGTTCTAAGAACTGTTGTATGCCAACAAATTCAATGGTGGTTTAGTTGCTAAGTCATGTCTGACCCTTGTGACCCCATGGACTGTAGCCCACCAGGCTCCTCTGTCCATGGGATTATTTCAGGGAACAATACTAGAGTGAGTTGCCATTTCCTTCTCCAGGGGATCTTCCTGACCCAGGGATTGAACCCGGGTCTCCTGGACTGCAGGCAGATTCTTTACTGACTGAGCCAGCTTAGATTAAATGGATAAATTCCTAGAAACAACAAGACCTACCAAGACTAAATCAAGAAGAAATAGAAACTCTGAATAGACCTGTAACTAGTAAAATCAACAATCTCTTGACAAAGAAAAGCCCCAGACCTGATGGCTTCACTGGTAAATTCTAGCAAACATTCAGTGGTGAATTAGTATGAACCCATATCAGATTTTCTGAAAAAACTGAAGAGGAGAGAATGCTTTCTAAGTCATCCAATAAGGCCAGCATATTCTTGATACCAAAGCTAGACAGAGACACTACAAGCAAAGAAAACAACACACTGATAACCCTTATAAGCATTGACACAAAAATTCTCAGCAGATACTTGTATACAGAGTTAAGCAGCACATTAATAGAATTATACACCATTACCAAGTAGAATTTATTCCTGAAATGCAGTGTTTTCATCAGACAAAAAAAATTGTTCAATGTTATATATCACATCAACAAAATGAAGGAAAAAGAAAAAAGCATGTAATCATCTTAATCGATGCAGAAAAATCATTTTACACAAAACTTACCACCTTTTCATAATAAAAACACTCAACAAACTAGAATAGAAGTACCTCCATGTAATAAAAGCCTTATATGAAAAACCTACAGTAAATATGATGCTCAGTAGTGAAATACTGAAAGAGTTTTCTCTAAGATCAGGAACATAACAGTGATGCCCATTTCACAACATACTACTGGGAGTTCTAGCTGGAGCAGTTAGCCAAGAAAAACAAAAGTTACCCATATTGCAAAGGAATAAGTAATACTATAACTGCAGATCATATGATCTTATACATAGAAAATGCTACAGATCCCACATACAAGAAATAACCCAAATCAAAACAAAAAAACCTCATAATTTAGCGAAGTAGCAGCATACAAAGGCAGCACACAGAAATCAATACATGAACAATCAACAATCTGAAGTGAAAATTATGATATGGTTCCATGTGTAATAGCATTGAAAAGAATGAAGTACTTAGAAGTAAATTTAACCAAGGAAGTGAAAGACATATACAATGAAATCTACAAGATATTTGTAAAAAAAACCCACAAAAACACATCATGTGTTCATGGATTAGAATACTTAATATTGCTAAAATGTCAATGTGACCCAAAGCTGCCTACTGATTCAATGAAATTTGTTCTAAAATCTTAATGATGTTAACTTAGAAATAGCAAAATCCATCCTAAAATTCATATAGAATCTAAAGAAACCCTGAATGGTCAAAACAATCTTGAAACAGACCAAACCTGGAGAACTTGTATTTGCAAATTTCAAAGCTTATTGCAGAATTACTGCAATCGTAAGAGTGTGATACCAGCATAAAGTNCTTAGAAATAGCAAAATCCATCCTAAAATTCATATAGAATCTAAAGAAACCCTGAATGGTCAAAACAATCTTGAAACAGACCAAACCTGGAGAACTTGTATTTGCAAATTTCAAAGCTTATTGCAGAATTACTGCAATCGTAAGAGTGTGATACCAGCATAAAGTCAGACATATAAACCAATGGGATAGAAAAGGAAACCTGGAAATAAGCTCTCAGGTATATGTCCAAATGATTTTTGACAAGGGTACCTAGGATATTCAATGGGGAAAGGGCATTCTTTTTAATAAATAGTGCTGAGAAAACTGGATATCCATGTAGAGAAGAATTAAGTTGGACTCTTATATAATACTACATACATAAATCTACTCAAAGTGGATCAAAGACATAAATGTAACACCTAAAACCATAACACTCTTGGAACAAAAACTTCACGACATTGGATTTAGCAGTGATTTCTTGGGTATAACACCAAAGGTAGTCAAAGGAAAGGATGGATACATTGTACTTCATGAAAATTTTAAAAATTTGGGCATGAAAAGACACAACATAATTGAAAAGGTGACTTACAGAATGGGAAAATATTTGCAAATCATATATCTGGTATCAATTTAATATGCAGAATATATAGAAAAAATTTAAAACTCAACAGTGTAAAACAAACAACCTGATTCAAAAATGGGCAAATAACTTGAATAGACATTTCTCCAAAGTAGAGATACAAATGGCCAATAAGCACATGAAATGATTCACAAGATCACAAATTAGGGAAATGAAAATCAAAACTACAATGGGTTACCACCCCACAACCATTAGAATGACTACTGTCAAAAAATGAGAAAACAACAAGTATTTGGTGAGGATGTGGAGAAATTGGAACCCTTGAGCACTGCTGATAGAATATAAAATGATACAGATGCTGTGAAAAACAGTTTGCCACTTTCTCAAAAAGAATTTAAAGCAGAATATTATGATCCAGCAGTACCATTTCTGAGAATATGTACTCAAAAAAATTGAAAGAAGGATCTTGAAACAGAATATTTGCACACCCATGTTCATGGCAGCATTCACAATATCTAGAACAAGGAACTCAAGCATTAGTTGATAGGTGAAAAGAAGCAAAATATGACCTACACATATAACGGTATTATTCAGCCTTAAAAAGAAGGTAAATTCTTCAGTATGCTACAGCATGGATGAAGTATAACGACATTTTGGTAGATGAACAAGCCAGTCATAAAAAGACATGCTAACTATATGATTCTACTTACTAGAAACACTTAGTGTAATCAGTATCGTGGAGACAGAAAGTAGAATGGCAGTTGCTAAGAGCTAGGGAAGAGGGGAATGAAGGAGTTATTGTTTAATAAGTATGGAGTTTGAGAAGATAAATTGAGTTATGTAAACGGATGCTAGTGATGGTTGTGTAATGCTGTGGGTGTGTTTAATACCTACCATTGAAAGCTACACTTAAAAATGGTTAAGATGATTAGGTTTTATGTTGCTTGTTTTAGCATAATAAAAATTTGTTTTAAAAAAATGCAAGTTCCTGATTTGAAGAAAACACACTTTTTTATATTAATTCATGGCTACTAGAAATAGATGATTGTTTCATAATTATATGCAAACATTCAAGTGAAATAAATATTGTTGCTTTTCTGTTTTAGTGTCACACATTCTGTGTTTCTTGCAGACTGTTTTCTATGTGTACTTCTAATATATCTTTAATATATATTTTAAAGCCCCATTAATACTAGATTTCGTGATTGGTTTTCTGTTTATTATGTACGATATTTTATTAGTACCATGAAATCAAGTGGGCCTTAGAAAGTGTTACTATGAGCAAAGCCAGCTGAGGGGATGAAATTCCAGCTGAACTATTTAAAAATCCTAGTAGACGTTGCAGTTAAAGTGCTACACTAAGTATGTCAACAATTTTGGAGAACTCAGCAGGGGCTGCATGATTGAAAAATCATGTTCAAACTACTGTACAGTTGCACTCATTTCTCATGTTAGCTAGGTTATGCTCAAAATCCTTCAAGGTAGGCTTCAGCAGAATGTGAACTTAGACCTTTCAGATGTACAAGCTGGGTTTTGAAGATGCAGAGGAATCAGGGATCAAATTGCCAACATTCGTTGGATCACAGAGAAAGCAAGGGAATTCCCACATTTGCTTCTGCTTCATTGGCTACACTAAAGCCTTCGACTGTGTGGATCACAGCAAACTGTGGAAAATTCTCAAAGAGGTGGGAATACCAGACCACCTTACCTAGAAACCTGTATGTGGGTCAAGAAGCAGTAGTTAGAGCTGGACATGGAACAACTGAGTGGACTGGAAAAGGAACACGACAAGGCTCTGTACTCTCACCCTGCTTATTTAACTTATATGCAGAGTACATCATGCAAAATGTTAGGCTGGATGAATCACAAGCTGATATGGGAGAATCATCAATAACTTCAGATATGCAGATGATACCACTCTAATGGCAGAACATAAAGAGGAACTACAGAGCTTCTTGATGAGAGTGAAAGAGGAGAGTGAAAACACTGGCTTCAAACTCAAAAAAACTAAGATCATGGCATCCAGTCCCATCATTTCATGGCAAATAGATGATGAAAAAGTGGAAACAGTGACAGGTTCTCTTTTCTTAGGCTCCAAAATCACTGCAAATTGTGACTGCAGTCATGAAATTAAAATACACTAGCTCCTTGAAAGGAAACCTATGACAAAACTAGATAGCATATTAAAAAGCAGAGACATCATTTTGCTGTCAAAGGTCCATATTGTCAAAGCTATGGTTTCTCCAGGAATCCTGCAGATGTGAGAGTTGGGCCATAAAGAGGCTGAGCACTGAAAAATTAATGCTTTTGACTTGTGCTAGAGAAGACTCTTTGGAGTCTCTTGGACTGCAAGGAGATCAAACCAATGAATCCTAAAGGAAATCAATCCTAAATATTCATTAGAAGGACTGATGCTGAAGCTGAAGCTCCCATGCTTTGGCCACCTGATGCAAAGAACTGACTCACTGGAAAAGACCCTGATGTTGAGAAAGGTTGAGGGTAGGAGGAGAAGGGGATGACAGGATGAGATAGTTGGATGGTATCACTGACTAAATGGACGTTTTGAGCAAACACCAGGAGATAGCAAGAAGGACTGATGCTGAAGCTGAAGCTCCCATGCTTTGGCCACCTGATGCAAAGAACTGACTCACTGGAAAAGACCCTGATGTTGAGAAAGGTTGAGGGTAGGAGGAGAAGGGGATGACAGGATGAGATAGTTGGATGGTATCACTGACTAAATGGACGTTTTGAGCAAACACCAGGAGATAGCATAGGAGAGAGGAACCTGCTCTGCTGTAGTCCATGGAGTTGCAAAGAATCTGACATGACTTAGCGACTGAACGACAACAATTTAATACATTATCTGATATTTCAGATACTTGTCACATTTATAGATGGTCTGCACTACCTGGTGATGTGATGAACATTTTACATACTCTTGTTACGGTATTTAAAATCTTAGCCAACAGTAATAAGCACAAAACAATTAGACAATTATATATTGAATTCTTATATTTGATCATTTAATTAAAATTTTTTATCTCTTCTTTTTTTTGGTAAAAACTACAGTTTATCAGCTCTGATGTGTACTAGTGAACCCACGTTATTCAAACTATCAAATTTAGAATTTCCTCTTAGAGTTTTAGGGTGGCATGTATGGGCATTTAGATCTCAGTGGTAAATTTAGCATATCTTCTCTAACCGGAATATATATATATTTAATGCTATTTATAAAATACTTTTTCATATCATAAGAAATGTGAAAAACTGATTCAGAAATGATTTTTCTGGTTGTATTTTCAAATTTTATTTGGCTTTTTTGTTGTTTAGTTGGTAAATTGTCTTCATCTCTTTTGCAGTGCATGGACTGTAGTCTACCAGGCTTCTCTACTCTTGGGATTTCCCAGGCAAGAATACTGTAGTGGGTAGCCATTTCCTTCTCCAGGGTATCTTCCTGACCCAGGGATCAAACCCACCCCTTCTGCTTGGCAGGTGGATTCTTTACCACTGAGCCAGGGAGCCTTGAGCTAAATGAGTTACTCATTTGTGCCAAAATGTTTCCTAGTTTCTTTAACAATTCTTAGTTTTAGAAATCCCTGAGCAATAGTCTAGTCATAGTTACATAGTTTATAACTAAAAGGATAATAAGTTGTTCCTACTTATTTTCCCATAAAGATATTAGTACTATTTAAAATACTCATATTATGTGCTTACATAATTTACATATGATTATAATAGTTTTCATATTAAAATCTTTAATAATTGCAGTATATTTCTTGAGTATATATCCACCCTGTCTAGTAAGTTCAGTATCTGTGAGAATTTTCTTGCTTTTCTTTCAGTGACTTAGTACAGTTTTATCAGTGGAATATAATTGTCTTTATTAGAATTTAGAAGCACAGTATAAATACAGGACACTGGGCCTTTATTTACATAAATAAGACCAATAACTTAATCAATTATTTTTCCTATTCATTGTCTTTAAATTATCTTCTTATGATTTGCTCTTTTTGTAGTCCAGAAACTGAATCCTACTTTTTTGCCATTCAAATATGATAATTAACTTTTTTTTTTTTTGCTTTAAATTTAGCCTAAAAATTAATTAGAAATTACAGTTTTCTTGCTTTGATGATAACTCCCAAATAAATGTGGCTCCATTGTTGTGAAAATGATCTTCCATTTAAAAAGTCAGATATATGTACTGAATTTTAAGTTTTATTTGAGCCATTCTTTAATAAATAGAGACCTAGGAAGAAACAAATGTCCATTCTGTAAGGGAAGCTCATGGGAAGAAAAAGAAACAGGTGAAATTTTTCTGTTCACAAAGCACATTTGCATGAGTCATCCTGAGTACTGGTTACTCTCTATTTAGGTCAGCACTAGTCCCTGATCAATAGTCTAATCATAGTTACTGCAAGAGGCTAGGTCCAGTGGTTCTTTCTTTTCCTATTGTTTTTCTAGGTCCCATATTATTTTTGTTAAAAGTACTTGTAAGTATACCTTGACCTTGTGAGTTCTCAGAACATTTCATTTTACTCTTCCACTACCTTCTCCTCATATAACTACTTAGCTGTAAGTAGCATACTTAAAATGTTAATTTATAATAAACCAAGTTACAAAGCTTTATGGTGACTCATCTTACTGTAATGATCTGTGAACTCTCTCTTTCTTCTTTTTTTCTTTTGTGGGTGCTAGTTTTTGTCTCCTTTGGGTGAAACAGATATTTACCAGGAGATAATGTACATTTAAAGATTTTATTTGCTTTTATGAATGTTGTTTCAGAAAGTATTTATATATATTTTTATAGCTACTTACCTTTTCTTTTCTGTGTAAACATTTCACTTGGTTTGTTTGAGTCCTTAATGTATAAGATGTTATATTGCATTGTATACTAATTTTAAGGATGTATTTTATCCTTGTCATATTCATTTGCTCTGTGTGATAGAATGTTTTTCTATGTTTATAATTAAATTTCCAGAAAAGAAAAATAATTATTTTGTTATATATATATTTTTTTCTTTTTGAAAAGCAAAATAAATTAATTCTAGATATA
>SJYX01022313.1:300227-311433 GCA_006410675.1 Oreotragus oreotragus | reverse complement strand
ACTGAACTGAACTTCCCTCACTAGACTATGAGCTTCATGTTAGGCAGACTGTCTGGAAGATACAGCACACACACAGTGAAACTTATGACTTTCACACACAGTGAATACAGCAAATCTTTCAAGGAAGGAGGAAAAGTCCAGTGAGAGTGGAGTCAACTAGAGATACTGCAGAGGTGCTTCTTGTTGATTTTATCATTTCATCCCCACCCAACAACCCCAGGAGGGGGATTATCCCATTGTGTGGATGAGCAAAGGGCACCAACAGGTAAACCACGGAGCTGAGATCTGGGGCAGCTTACAGAAGAGATCCTGGGTCCCTGTAGGACTCCTACTCCCCAAGGTTCCCATCTTCCTCCAACTCACCGGCCATGGCCTCGGTCGTGTCCCTCCTGCCTGCCTTGTAGTAGGTGATGCCCCGGATCACGGCCTGCTGCTGGGCCAGGGCCCGGGGCTTGGCTGTGGGCTGGGGGAATCTGCCTTTGCCCTCCTTCTTCAGCCTCTCCACCTTCAGCAGCTTCTCCTTAGGAGATTTCGAGAGGCCCTTGTCGACAAAGCTCTTCTGCACGCTGCCATATTTGTTGTTTTCTTTGCCTTTCCCTCCAGCTGTGTCCTGGGGAAGAAGGGGAGTCTCAGACTTGGAGGGTGGTAGAAGGGATGTTTCAGGGTGTCAGGGAGGCTCAGCATTTGGGGGCTGGTAGTGGTCAGGTGGCTCCAGGCCCTGTGTCCCAGGAGCTCCTGAATTCATAGCTCTCTTCCTATCGTGGTGACATCCATGACCAGGGTGTGCCTCGGTTTCCCTACTCAGCTCTCTAGCTCCCTGGTAGGCTTGAAGCCCAGCCTACTAGGTTAGATCCTGTTCCACTTCCCAGTTATTGTTCGCTCTGCCTGGGGGGTAGACTGCAATGGTCAGCTCCCCAGGGAGGTCAGCTTCCCATCCGTCTCTCTCACTCATTGGTCTTTGTGTGTGAGCAGGGAGAGGTTCTCAGGCCCTCCTGACCAATTCATCTCAGTGTGCCTGGAATTTTCCCAGTTAGCGCTGAAAGTCCCGTATCCTGGGAAACCCTTCAGTCCTGGGCAGACTGGGATGGTTGGTCACCAGAGCATTGACCTTAGGGCATGCTGTTTCTAACATTTTAAGAATTTTGTTATTTTGGCTTCCTTTTAAACGCCTCTGATGCTGGCTTGGCATGCGAACACTGGGCCTGTGATATTACCCATTGTTAGGCAGGATCTCCAGGAGATATAGCAAGGATGGTATCTAGACTTTCTGTGCCACTGCCCCAGCAGGACTCATTCCAGCTCTGGAACTGGCACGGAATGAGCAGGAAGCCAGCTCTGGGCCGAGGCACCAGGCTTCCTCCCTGCTTTATCAGCATCTATGTGGTTCTTGCTGCAGACACAGATGGTCCCATCATCAAAATGTCAGCACGGGAGGCTGAGGGGTGGAGGGGAAGAGCGTGGGCTTGGCCATCACGCAGGCCTGGGTTCCATCAAGGCCACCTTCTCTGAGTGACCCTCCTCCATGTGTCCTCATCTGCCAAACCGGCAACGAGCATCCGTCCTTGCAGGTCGCTGCGGGCTTCACTGAGACAATGTCTGTGAAGAAGTCAGCTGCCTTCTTACCCCACTCACTAGAAAACAAGGCCACTGTGGGAGTAGTGGGGGCTGTGTCCTGCACTTGGTGACTGGTCAAAGGGGCGAATGGAAGTAAAGTCTAGTCTGTGCTCCATCTGCCAAGGCACACATCCTGCTGTGTGTTGGCCACAGGAAGGAGCCTTCGGATAATTTATCCACCCAAAGAGGACCCTTTTTTTAAACTTGTTTTGGTTGCCCTGGGTCTGTATTGCTGTGCAAGGACTTAGCAGTCGCTGTCCTCGAGCTCAGTTGCAATATATGGGATCTTAGTTCCCCAGCCAGGGATGGAACCCGAGCCCATTGCATTGGGAGCTCAGAGTCTTATCCACTGGACCAGCAGCGAGGTCCCTCCCCCTTCTGATTTATCTGACCAGTGGGAGAGTCTTTTCTGCAATCTGTTTGGCTAGAGAAGGGCGTTTTTCAAATTTGCCCAAAGGTGTGTTCTATGTCACGGATGGCTCTGCCTGGTGACAAAAGCAGTGCCTTTGCTCGCTTTGGGAGCTGAGTTTGAAGATGGAAGGCTGGGGGTTTGCTGCAGGAGTTCTCCACCCCACAACCAATTGGTTGCATGAAGAAGTGGTATTAGTTGGCTCAGGTCCCGGAGGCATTGCCCACATACACCCCCTGCCCGCCCCCCGGCCCAGCAGAACTGATGCAGCCAGGGGCCCAGCCACAGCAGATGAGGTTACAAGTGGTCGTGCTGCAGGTGACCTGGTTCCCCTGGGACCAGGCAGCGAGGGTCATCTCTGCAAACTTGTCCCCGCTAGATTGGAACCAGGAGTGAGAATACTGCCAAATGCCTGGCTCAGGAGCCCCATGTCTGCTCCCAGCTCGCCTGTGTTGACTGCTTACTGCACAGCAGGCACCCCCTCGCCCCCACCCTGCCAGGGACTCTCCCACTGGGCCAGCCCTCTGCCCCAACCCATGACCCCAACCCATGACCCAGCTGGCCCTCAGGGCCAGGGTCCCGGCACGCTGTGCTCCCAGCCCACCCACCTCTGGTCCCGTCACCAGAGCCTGGTCTCACCTGAGCCTTGCTTCCGGCGCCAGGGGCCGGGGCGGCGGCGGGCGCCGTGGCTGCGTCCTTCTGCAGCAGCTGGAGGCCCAGGCTGGAGAGCTCTTTCTTGATGCTCATCATGATGGCTGAGTGGTTCTCGTAGTGCCTCAGTTGCTCGCTGAAGTGGCGCATGCTCTCCCTTACCACCTCGTTCTCCCGGCTCAGGTTGGCCTTGATGCTCTGTGGGGGTGGGACTCGAGGTCTTTCCAGTCTCTGGGCTGTCTCCCACCCTGGGGAACACCCCAGCTTCTGCCATCAGGGTTTGCCAACCCAGTCTCCCAACCCAGGGCCCAGGGGAATGGGTGGGGTGGCACCCAAGAGCAGCGGTGAAATAAAGCGTGTTGCTAGAGACCCTGTGGCTACTAATTTTAATTTAAAAACTGCATGAACGAACAAATAGAAAATATGTTCATAGTACTAAATTAAAGGATACAAATAGAAAATCTGTGTCTCCCATCCACCTGCTTCTGGGTTAATTGTGACGGCGTTCTTTCTTTCTTCTTTTGTTTTCTTGGCTATGCTGCCTGGCTTGCGGGATCTGACTTCAGACACTGAACCCCCATCAGACACCGAACCCTGGTGGGGATCGAAGCCCTTGGCAGTGAAAGCTCAGCGTCCTAACGACTGGACTGCGAGGGAATTCCTCTTCTTCCTCCCTCCCTCCCTCCTTTCTTCCCTTTCTTCCTTCATTTCCACTTTGCTTTCTCCCTTGAGTCTGTTTTGGGAACTCTTGCACATCTCTGTATATAGTGCTCCTTACACCTTCTACTTCCTGGTGGCTCAGGTGGTAAAGCGTCTGCCTACAACGTGGGAGACCCGGGTTCAGTCCCTGGGTCGGAAAGATCGCCTGGAGAAGGAAATGGCAACCCACTCCAGTATTCTTGCCTGGAAAATCCCATGGACAGAGGATCCTGGTGGGCTACAGTCCATGGGGTCACAAAGAGTCAGACATGACTGAGCGACTTCACCTTCCACACCTTCTACTGGCCACACGGTCAGCCACTGTCTGGATGGACCAATGTCCTTAGCTAATCCCTTATGGATCCACCTTTTAAGTTTTAAGTTGCTACCCATCTTTTGCTACTTTAAAACTACCTTTTAAATTCACAAGTAATACATAAATATCCCCTTTTCATAAAATAAACATAAACTCATTGGGGTTTTGCTACGGCCTCTGATCCCTTCCTTGTCTCCAAGTCTCCAACTTTTCTCCTGGGTCTTGTCAGCTCCACCCACAGCACTAACCCCCATCTTTACCCCTACTCTGTTTCTCCTGCCCTGCCTCGTTGTCTCCCTCCTGCTGCGGACATTGCCTGGCTTTAGCAGCCCCTAGCCCCATAGGCTTCCCTGGTTTTTCAGATGGTAAAAAATCTGCCTGTAATGCAGGAGAC
The DNA here is from genome assembly GCA_006410675.1 of Oreotragus oreotragus. Classification (NCBI taxonomy): domain Eukaryota; kingdom Metazoa; phylum Chordata; class Mammalia; order Artiodactyla; family Bovidae; genus Oreotragus; species Oreotragus oreotragus. The sequence goes on along the minus strand of SJYX01022313.1, from coordinate 307,350 downwards.
CCAGGTTCCATCCCTGGCTTGGGAAGATCCCCTGGAGAAGGGAATGGCAAACCCACTCCAGTATTCTTGCCTTGAGTATTCCATGGACAGAGGAGCCTGGCGGCTACACGACTGAGCGACTAACACACACACAGGGCCCCGTTCCCACCTGGATCACAGGGAAGACAAGGCAAACCATGTAAGGCAGCTTTCTCAGCCTCAGCACTATTGACATTTGTGCTTGTGGGACTGTCCTGCATTGTAGGATGTTTAGCAGCATTCCAACCACTGCCCACTTGAACCAACAGCATCCGCCACCCACTTCCCCCAAATTGTGACAATCAGAAATGGCTCCAGCTACACCAGCTGTCCCCTGGGGAGCAAAATCACGCAGGGCTGAGAACCACTGGCATCAGGGAAGAAAGCAGAGGGAAGCTGGGACTCCAAAGTGCTGCCTGACTCCCGTGATGTTTTTCCCTTAGGCAGAGGGAGCCAGCTCCTCCTGAGGCTGTTCTCTTTGTCTCCTCCCAGTGTTAGCAAAAAACTTCTTTTGTTTTCCACAACTATCACTTAGTGAACAGAAGCAAAGCAAAGATAATGCAAGACAGAAGATAATTTAAAAATCATTTCTTCGTGGCTGCGGAAATCATTGTCTGGCTCCTCCAGATTGCCTGGCTCACAGTCACGCGAAGTGAGTTAACATTTCCTAAGATTACAAGAGGAAAGGAAGGTCAAAGCAGAAGGGTAGAACCAACCACAGGAAGACCTGGCACGCACTATGCACAGGAAACCCTGGGCACAGGAGAAATTCAGCAACTGTTATTATCTTTCTCCCGAGCTGGCACAAAAGAGATACGAACCAAATAATCTTCAAATAGTTAAGTGACCCTGGACTTTGGGGTTCGTAGGGGTTAATGGGGGCTTTCCAGGTGGCGCTAGTGGTAAAGAACCTGCGTGCGATGCGGGAGACGCGGGTTCATGCCTGGGTGGGGAAGATCCCCTGGAGAAGGAAATGGCAACCCACTCTAGCATTCCTGCCTGGAGAGTCCCATGGACAGAGGAGCCTGGCAGGCTACAGTCCATAGGGTTGCAAAGCTTTGGACATAACTGAAGTGACTTAGCACGCATGCACACAAGGGGTTAATCTCCCCTTGTGGGGCACAGGATGCCNAATGGCAACCCACTCTAGCATTCCTGCCTGGAGAGTCCCATGGACAGAGGAGCCTGGCAGGCTACAGTCCATAGGGTTGCAAAGCTTTGGACATAACTGAAGTGACTTAGCACGCATGCACACAAGGGGTTAATCTCCCCTTGTGGGGCACAGGATGCCCAGGTGCCCCCTCCCACTGGAAAGGAAGCCAGGAAAGGAAGCCCCTCACACCCCTGCTGGCAGCTGCATAGCCCCATGCTCTCAGCAGCCCAGCACGGACCGGATGCCGGAAACAGGCGGAGGCCAGGCTGTGCCAGCAGAGATGCAGACCTCAAGCCTGCACCTCCATGTGCACTCAGCTCTGTCCCTCTCCTCAGGGGGTGGTGTCAGCCACCCACCCAGCCCTCTGGCACATTTGCGCTGAGGAGGAGAAGACCATTAGCACCTCGGTCTCCACGTAGGTGGGTCCTTGAGCAGCCATGCTGCCTTGGGCCTGGCCCCAGGAGGCTTGGCCAGCCCTTCACAACACTCGCCCCAGACTTGTGCCCTGGTCCTGGTGAACTGAGGGTGGCCACAGGTCCCAGCCCCCTCCACACCCCTTTCACACAACCAGCAGGCACCTCAGTTTCTCCACCCAGCCCTCCAGCTTCCTGTGGGCCCTCAAGGCCCAGTCGGACGTCCTCCTCAAAGGCGGAACCCTGTGGCCTGCATCTCCTTGTCAGAGCTCCCTCCTGGAATCCACCAGGGTCCAGACAGAACTGCCCAGGCAGCAGCCTGGCCCCTGGCTTGAGCCCTGCCCTTACCTCTTCCAACGTGTTCATCTGAGAAGCCACCTTGTGGACGTAGGCGTGCACTTTCATGAGGTCCATGCTGTACAAGGTGCCCTCCAGGAGATCCACCATGGACTGCAGCTGCCGGGAAAGGGTGAGAGTTAGGGAAAAGGCACAGCACGTGGCAGGACAAGAAGTAACAGGTAGAACTGGACATGGAACAATGAACTGGTTCAAAATTGGCAAAAGAGTACGTCAAGGCTGTATACTGTCACCCTGCTTATTTAACTCGTATGCAGAGTATGTCTTGTGAAATGCTGGGCTGGATGAAGCACAAGCTGAAATCAAGATTGCAGGGAGAAATATCAATAACCTTAGATATGTAGCTGATGACAGAAAGCGAAGAGGAACTATAGAGCCTCTTGATGAAGGTGAAAGAGGAGAGTACAAAAACTGGCTTAAAACTCAACATTCAAAAAACTAAGATCATGGCATCTGGTCCCATCATGTCATGGCAAATAGATGGGGAAAAAATGGAAACAGTAACAGACTATTTTCTTGGGTTCCAAAATCACTGTGGATGGTGACTGCAGCCATGAAATTAAAAGATGCTTGCTCCTTGAAAGAAAAGCTATGACCAATCTAGACAACATATTAAAAAGCAGAGATATCACTTTGCCGCAAAGGTCCATATAGTCAAAGCTAAGGTTTTTCCGGTAGTCATGTATGGATGTGAGAGTTGGACCACAAAGAAGGCTGAGTGCCGAAGAATTGATGCTTTTGAATTCTGGTGCTGGAGAAGACTCTTGAGAGTCCCTTGGACTGCAAGGAGATCCAACCAGTCCATCCTAAAGGAAATCAACCCTGAATATTCATTGGAAGGACTGATGCTGAGGCTGAAGCTCCAATACTTTGGCCACATGATGCGAATAGCCGACTCATGGAAAAGACCCTGATGCTGGGAAAGATTGAAGGCAGGAGGAGGAGGGAACGACAGAGGATGAGATGGTTGGATGACATCACCAACTCAGTGGACATGAGTTTGAGCAAGTTCCAGGAGATGGTGAAGGACAGGGAAGCCTGGCGTGCTGCAGTTTATGGGGTCACAAAGAGTTGAACACAACTAAGCATATTCCACGTATGGTAGGCACTGTGTCGGGGCCTGAATGGACACTTCACTTAATCCCTAACAACTGCGAGGACAGTGGAGCAGTGGACACCGAAGGAGCTCTACCCACACCCCCTGGGTCCCTGCTTCTGTTTCTCGTGCCCAGCCCTGGCTCCCACGTGCCTATCTTTTAACAGCCTGTATCTGTGACTCTCTTCGAAGAGCCATTTTGCCCCTCAAAGTGTTTGGGAGTGTGTGTCCTCCTGGGGCAGTCTGCAGGCAAGGGCTGACTGCTGTGGACATCTAGAAGTCAGCATCCTAGCCCCGCAGGACACGTGAGCTGCCACTCATACTCCAGCGTCCCCTGCAGCGGGGGCTGGCACGTGGCCTGAAACCATGCCCCTACTGGGCTCCTTTCCTTCCCCCTCCCTCCCCAGCCCTCCTGCTGCTTCCTCCGCTTCAGTATCAGTACCTCCTGGGAGCCCTTTCATAATAAGTCATCTGCACACAAGAGTCTGCTTCTGGGCACCCGACCTATGATAAGGTTTGGAGGTCTTTTATCTCAGTCGTGCAGATCGGGAAGCTGCAGCTTAGAGAGGTGACGCCAAGGCCCCCGGCTGTTAAATGGTGGAACCAGAAGCAGAGCCCAGATTGGTATAAACCAAAACCTCTTTCCCATCATGCTTTACTGTGCCTGTCTGGGTTCAGATGGGGAAACTGAGGCCAAGAGATGGGGAGGGGCTTGCACAACCAGTCAGTAGCAGATGCCACGTCTCCCTCGCCCAGTTCACGGCTCTCCCCTCAGCTGCCCAACTCCATCTCCTCTCTGTCACACCTCATTGGGACATGATCCTTCCCTCCAGATGGCCAGGATGCCAGTGAGACTGTCAGGGAAACTTTGGCACAAAGGGCCAGTTGGGAAATTAGCTTTCCCTTGCCTCTGGTGGGCACTTCCTCCAGTCCACCCCCTGTATGCATTCTCAGGGCCTGAGCAGGCCAGCGCTCCTGTTTGGCCTTGGCCAGCTGTTTCCAACAGTTTTACTCCCACTCTCCCAGGGGTGTTCAAGCTGTTTTAAGCCAGACAGTTCTTCTCTGAGTAGACTCTGATCTCGAAAATAGAAAAAGGGGGACTCTGGTGGAAGTAGGGAAAGGGCCCTGAGCCTCCTCTGCTTCCCCACAACCTTGTTCAGCCTTGGAAGGGTTGCATGGTACACCCAGGGCTCTTCAGTTTCAGAACTAGACGCTCCTGGGTCTCAGCTTCTCTCTCTGGGAGGCGGGCAGCAGGGGTATGGTGCACAGCAGTACCGTCTGGGCAGGACTCAGCTCAGATGGGTGCATAGCAAGGGCTTCATGAATATCAGTGATGAGTACCGTTCCAGGAGGCTAAATGGGACCTCCCAGCTTCACTTCTGTTGCCTCTAAGGCCACCAAAACTAGCTTCCCGAAGCACAGCTTTGACCGTGGGTCTCTCCCCTGCCAGATGGCTCGCTGTGGCTCTCCACTGCCCAGGTGGGACTTCTAATCTCCTAAGCCTGGCACTCAAGGTCACTTCGATCTGCCCCTGGCATCTTCTTTGGCCTCAGCAAATGTTCACTCTGGCCCAGGCATTAAGGACAGTGATGACAATACAGACACGAGCTTCCGTGATCCTTCATAGGCTGTCAAAGAGTACAGAGTGACAGAGGTGTCCGGACCAGGAAACACAGATGGAAACGCACACAGGTGCCCAGGTCACTAACGGCGGGGCACTGACCTTGTCTGGGAGTGGGTGTGGATTGGTAAAATCTGCCAGGAGGAACGGGGAAGGCAATGGCACCCCACCCCAGTACTCTTGCCTGGAAAATCCAACGGACGGAGGAGCCTGGTGGGCTGCAGTCAGTCCATGGGGTCGCTAACAGTCGGACAGACTGAGCGACTTCACTTTCACTTTTCTCTTTCATGCACTGGAGAAGGAAATGGCAACCCACTCCAGTGTTCTTGCCTGGAGAATCCCAGGGATGGGGGAGCCTGGTGGGCTGCCGTCTATGGGGTCACACAGAGTTGGACGTGACTGAAGTGACTTAGCAGCAGCAGCAGCCAGGAGGAAGTTTGAACTGAACTCTGAAGGAGAAGCACAAATTGAGCAACAATGGCCAGAGACAGACATTCCAGGCCAAGGGAACAGCTCGTGCAAAGAGCTGAAGGTGTCAAGACACATGGCGTGTTTGAGCCGAGCTACTCAAAGTGTGGTCTGCAGACCAGCACGATTCCCAGTCCAAGCTGCTCATTACCAGTCTGTGATTAAATAATTATGCAAAGTGAGAGTAGACTTTCATAAAATTTCAGAGCCGTTTGACAGAGAAATTTTATATCTGTGGGCTCTACTAATACAATGCTGGACTCGTATTTAGTGTTTTTGTTTATATTCCATTTCATTTTTCTAACTAATTTTATAGTATTTTACAAAATATTGACACTTGACAGATTTTTAAAGAACTGGTCTTTTACCACATATAGTTTGAGAAGCACGATATGGAACTGACCGGTGGCTAGTAAGGCTGGGACAGACAGAGGCGAGGAGGCACCCTGGGTCGTACCCACTCTACTTACTCTCACCTAGCCTGTCTTCATTGCTGCTCTGCCTGAGGGACTCCTACACATCCCGCAATGCCCAGTTCTAATGTTACTTCCTCCTCAGGACTACCATGGTCCCTGGGATGGCGCTTGGTCTGGCACTGACTACCTAGCCATTATTGGGATCAGGAGCTATGTCCCCACAGGACTGGGATTTCTCAAGGGTGGGGCCAGGTCTAGTTCATGTCCAGAAGGAAAGGGAGTGAAGAGGTGAGAAACACTGCTCCTCCGTGCAGCCAACTTCCCCAAGAAAGGGGATCTAGAATCCCATTCTTCCTCGGAGCCATGCAACTAAGGTCAAGTAACAGCTGCAGTCCTTAGCTTGAGGGGAAGGGTTGGGGTAGAGACAAGGGGCGGGTATAGGTGAGTATGCTCTGTCGTCCTCCACAGGGGCTTCTCCTGACCTCTCCTCCTGGGGTGGTGAGGGATACCCACGGAGGAAGGCGGAGCCACACCAAACAGGAGCGGCCTCAGCCCTGTCCTGCACTGCTTCTTCATGGCCCCTCTTGGGGCTCTCTGTGTACCTCTCAGGCCCTCACTTTTGCTCCTAAGGTATCGAGGAGGCAGAGTATCTTCTCTGGGCTCTTCCTACAATCCCACCTGTTGGGTTAATCCCACCACTGCCCCACTCTAGTCCTCTAAGGCTGAATAAGAAATCCCATGGCTGCTGTGCACTGAAAGGCCTAAGGGATAGCTCCGGGCTAAGAGAACTGCCCAGTGACCTCTCCACTGTGCAAGGGGACAAAGCAGAGAATTCTTGGGTTCAAATCTTAGTGCTGCCAATTTCTTGCTCTGTGATCTTAGGCAAGTCACAGTTCCTCTCTGGGCCTCAGATTCCTCCCCCAAGTAAAGCTGGGAACATAAGTTCCCTCTCCAAAGGGTTGTAGCAAGGATTAAACCAGCTAGCCTTTAGAAAAAGGTTTTGTCTATCATGTGCAGTATGCTTACAGTTGGGTTACTGAGAAGTAGATATGAGCAAAAGTTGGATTTGTCCCTGTGACTGAAGACTGGCCACTGGCTTCTGTCCCTGGAGTCTGCAGGGTGCTAGTGGATTTGGGGGACAGTGTGGTCCAGGAACTGCCAAGTTGTCAAGAAGTCACTTGGGGACTTCCCTGATGGTACCTTGGATAAGAATTGCTTGTCAATGCAGGACACTGGTTCAATCCCTGGTCCAGGAAGATTCCTCATGCCACAGAGCAACTAAGTCCATGTGCCGCAGCTACTGAGCCTGTACTCTCTAGCCTGCAAGTTGCAACTACTGAAGCCTGAGCACCTAGAACCTGTGCTCTGCAAGAAGAGAAACCATCACAGTGAGAAGCCCACGCCCTGCAACAAAGAGTAGCCCCGCCCCTCACCACAACTAGAGAAAAGCCCGCCCAGCAACACTCATCTCAGCCAAAAATAAAATAATTTCATTCCTTTAAAAAAACAGAAGCCACTTGGCCTAAAATTCACCCTTCAACACCCCCCCCCCCCCGCCCCCCCCCCCCCCTCCTCCCCCCC